>JAESUZ010003612.1:0-21600 GCA_017311185.1 Proteles cristata cristata | reverse complement strand
GCATGTGACTCTTGATATACATATATCAAATTCATTCTAGAAGAAATACTAAATGTTATTCTTCATGCGTAATGAAAATTTATCTTCCTACAAAGCAGGAAGAAAAGAAGTAGAAAGGAAAATGTGAATATGTGAGAATTGACTGTATGAAACAATTGTAAGAATTCTTAAAATATTGAAATATAAAGAGAAATAAGTTGGAAACATATATAAACTTGGAATGCATGATAATACCATATAAATTTAGATGAGGGTAAGTGGAGTTGGTTTCATAAATCCTGTGAGTTCTCTGAGAAAAGGATAAAAGGATTGATTCATAGCAAACTTTGAAAAATCAAGAATGCATGTTGTAACGTATACGGTAATTGCTAAACAATAGTAAATTAGTACAAATATCAAGCTAGTAGAGGAAAGGGGAATAATAAAAAAGTGAATAAATCCAAAAGAAGATAAGAAAAAAATGGGACTAAAGTAGGCAGGTCAAATAGAAATCACTGAATAAGTTAAGAGATTAAACTCTAAATGTATCAGAAATTACATTAAATTAAAACAGAATAAATGTTTCAAATAAAACATAAATATTGAAATATTGGATAAAAATAACAAAATCCAGAAAGATGCTGTTCACAAAGGATACATTTTTTTTTCTCATCAGAAATTTTATTTTATTTTACTTTACAAATAGTTTATTGTCAAGTTGTTTTCCATATAACACCCAGTGCTCATCCCCAAAAGTGCCCTCCTCCATGCCCATCTCCCCCCTCCCCCCACATCCATCAGTCCTCAGTTTGTTCTCAGCATTCAACAGTCTCTCATGGTTTGCCTCTCTCACTCTCCCCCACTCTTTCCCCCTTCTTCTTCCCCATGATCCTCGGTTAAGTTCCTCCTAATCCTCCTATATGAGCAAACATATGATCTTTGTCCATCTCCGCCTGACTTATTTCGCTCAGCATAACACCCTCAAGGTCCATCCATGTTGCTACACATGGCCAGATTTCATTCTTTCTCATTTCCATGTAGTATTCCATTGTATAGGTAAAACCGCATCTTCTTGATCCATTCGTTCGTTGATGGACACTTAGACTCTTTCCATGTTTTGGCTATTGTTGAGAGTGCTGCTATGAACATTGGGGTACATGTGCTCCTATGCATCAGCACTCCTATATCCCTTGGGTAAATTCCTAGCAGTGTTATTGCTGGGTCATAGGGGAGTTCTACTGTTAATATTTTGAGGAACCTCCACACTGTTTTCCAGAGGGGCTGCACCAGTTTACATTCACACCAACAGTGTAGGAGGGTGCCCGTTTCTCCACATCCTCGCCAGCATCTAGAGTCCTCTGATTTGCTCATTTTAGCCACTCTGGCTGGCTTGAAGTGCTATCTCAGTTTGGTGTTGATTTGTATTTCCCTGATGAGGAGGGATGCTGAGCATCATTTCAAGTGTCTGTTGGCCATCTGGATGTCCTCTTTGGAGAGGTGTCTGTTCATATCTTCTGCCCATTTCTTCACTGGGTTGTTTGTTTTTCGGGTGTGGAGTTTGGTGAGTTCCTTATAGATTTTGGATATTAACCCTTTATCTGATATGTCATTTACAACTATCTTTTCCCATTCAGACGGTTGTCTGTCAGTTTTATGGATTGTTTCCTTTGCTGTGCAGAAGCTTTTAATCCTGATGAGTTCCCAATAGTTTATTTTTGCTCTTGATTCTTTTGCTTCTGGGGATGTGTCAAGTAAGAAATTGCTGCGGTGGAGGTCAAGGAGGTTGCTTCCTGCTTTCTGCTGTAGGGTTTTGATGGTTTCCTGTCTCACATTCAGGTCCTTCATCCATTTTGAGTTTATTTTTGTGTACGGTGTGAAAAATTGATCTAGTTTCATTCTTCTGCATGTTGCTGTCCAGTTCTCCCAGCACCATCTGTTAAAGAGGCTGTCTTTTTTCCATTGGATATTCTTTCCTGTTTTGTCAAATATCAGTTGGCTGTATACTTTTGGGTCCACTTCTGAGTTCTCAATTCTGTTCCATTGGTCGATGTGTCTGTTTTTGTGCCAATACCATACTGTCTTGATGATGACAGCTTTGTAGTAGAGGCTAAAGTCTGGGATGGTGATCCCTCCCGTTTTGGTTTTATTTTTCAGTATTACTTTGGCTATTCGGGGTCTTTGGTGGTTCCATACAAATTTTAGGATAGTTTGCTCTAGCTTTGAGAAGTATGCTGGTGCAATTTTGATTGGAATTGCATTGAATGTGTAGATAGCTTTGGGTAATAATGACATCTTAACTATATTTATTCTTCCTATCCATGAGCATGGGATGTTTTTTCATTTATTTGTGTCTTCTTCAATTTCCTTCATAAGTTTTCTGTAGTTTTCATCATACAGATCTTTTGTATCCTTGGTTAGGTTTATTCCTAGGTATTTTATTGTTTTTTGTGCAATTGTGAATGGGATCAGTTTCTTCATTTCTGTTTCTGTTGCTTCATTATTGGTGTATAAAAATGCAACCGATTTCTGTACATTGATTTTGTACCCTGCAACTTGGCTGAATTCTTGGATCAGTTCCAGTAGGCTTCTGGTGTAGTGCGTCGGGTGTTCTATGTAGAGTGTCATGTCGTCTGTGAAAAGTGAAAGTTTGACTTCTTCTTTGCCAATTCTGATGCCTTTGATTTCCGTTTGTTGTCTAATGGCTGATGCTAGGACTTCCAGCACTATGTTAAACAACAGTGGTGAGAGTGGGCATCCCTGTCGTGTTCCTGATCTCAGGGGGAAAGCTCTCAGTTCTTCCCCGTTGAGGAAGATGTTAGCTGAGGACTTCTCATAGATGGCTTTTACGATGTTTAATAAGTTCCTTCTATCCTGACTTTCTCTAGAGTCTTTATTAAGAAGGGATGCTGTATTTTGTCAAATGCTTTTTCTGCATTATTGACAGGATCATATGGTTTTTATCTTTTCTTTTGTTGATGTGATGGATCACATTGATTGATTTGGGAATACTGAACCAGCCCTGTAACCCAGGAATGAATCCCACTTGATCTTGGTGGATCATTCTTTTTATGTGCTGTTGGATTCGATTTGCAAGGATCTTGTTGAGTTTTTTTGCATCCGTATTCATCAAGGATATTGGCCTGTAGTTCTTTTTTTTTGCTGGATCTCTGTCTGGCTTAGGAATCAGAGCGATGCTGGCTTCATAAAATGAGTCTGGGAGTTTTCCTTCAATTTCTATTTTTTAGAATAGCTTGAGAAGAATTGGTATTAATTCAGTTTTAAATGTCTGGTAGAATTCCCCAGGGAAGCCATCAGGTCCAGGACTCTTATTTGTTGGGAGATATTTGATCACTGATTCGATTTCTTCACTAGTTATGGGTCTGTTCAGATTTCCCATCTCTTTCCGTGTGAATTTTGGTAGTGAATGTGTGTTTAGGAATTTGTCCATTTCTTCTAAGTTGTCCAGTTTGTTGACATATAATTTTTCATAGTATTCTGTGATAATTGTTTGTATTTCTGAGGGGTTGGTTGTAATAAGTCCATTTTAGTTCATGATTTTGTCCATTTGGGTGCTCTCTCTTTTCTTTTTGAGAAGCCTGGCTAGAGGTTTGTCAGGTTTGTTTATTTTTTCAAAAAACCAACTCTTAGTTTCATTGATCTGTTCAATTGTTTCTTTGGTCTCTATGTTGTTTATTTCTGCTCTGATTTTTACTATTTCTCTTCTTCTGCTGGGTTTAGGGCATTCTTGTTGCTCTGCCTTTAGTTCCTTTAGGTGAGCTGTTAGATTTTGGACTTGGCGCTTTTTCTAATGTCTTTAAATAAGCCTGGAGTGCAATGTAATTTCCTCTTAGGACTGCCTTTGCCGCATCCCATAGATTTTGGATTGTTGTGTTTTCATTTTCATTTGTTTCTATATATTTTTTTAATTTCCTAATTCTCTGATTGGCCCATTCATTCTGTAGTAGGGTGTTCTTTAACCTCCATGTTTTTGAAGGTTTTTCAGACTTCTTCATGTAATTGATTTCAAGTTTCAAAGCATTATGATCTGACAGTGTGCATGGTATGATCTCAATTCTTTTATATTTATTGAGGGCTGCTTTATGTCCCAGTATGTGATCTATCTTGGAGAATGTGCCATGCCCACTTGAGAAGAAAGTGAATTCCCTGGCCTCAGGATGTAGAGTTCTGAATATATCTGTCAGATCCATCTGGTCAAATGTGTCATTCAAGTCCATTGGTTCTTTAGTGATTTTCTGTCTCATTGGTCTATCCATTGCTTAAGTGGAGTATTAAAGTCCCCTGCTATTAGCACATTCTTATCTATAAGATTATTTCTGTTTGTGATTAATTGTTTTAAATATTTAGGTGCTCCCATATTCGGTGCATAGACATTTATGATTGTTAGTTCTTCCTGATGGATGGACCCTGTAATTATTATATAATGCCCTTTTCCATCCCTTGTTATTTTCTTTAATTTAAAGTCCAGTTTGTCTGATATAAGTATAGCTACTCCAGCTTTCTTTTGACTTCCCATAACAAGATATATATTTCTCCATCCCCTTACTTTTAATCTGAAGGTATCTTCCCGTCTAAAATGCGTTTCTTGTAGACAGCAAATAGATGGATTTTGTTTTTTTATCCATTCTGCTACCCTATGTCTTTTGATTTGAACATTCAGCCCATTTACATTCAGTGTTATTATTGAAATATGTGGGTTTAGAGTCATTGTGTCCTATGCGGGATTCATGCTTGTGGTGGTGTCTCTGTTATCTTGTGTTCCTTGCAAGACTTCCCTCAGAGAGTCCCCCTCAGAATTTCTTGTAGGGCTGGCTTAGTGGTGACAAATTCTTTCAATTTTTGTTTATTTGGAAAGACTTTTATCTCTCCTTCTATTCTGAATGGCAGGCTTGCTGGATAGAGGATTCTTGGCTGCATATTTTTTCCATTCATCACATTGAAGATCTCCTGCCATTCCTCTCTGGCCTTCCAAGTTTCAGTAGATAGGTCTGTGACCACCCTGATAGGTTCCCCTTTGTATGTGAGGGATCTTTTCTCCCTAGCTGCTTTTAAAATTCTCTCTTTTTTCTTATATTTTGCCAATTTCACTATGATATGTCGTGCAGATGATCAATTCAAGTTACATCTGAGGGGAGTTCTCTGTTCCTCTTGAATTTTAACTTCTACTTCCCTCTCCAGGTTGCGGAAGTTCTCTGCTATACTTTGTCCCAGGACTCCTTAAGCACCTTTCCCTCTCTCTTTCTCTTCTGGAATTCCTAAGATTCGGATATTGTCCCGTTTGATTGTATCGCTGAGGTCTCGAACTCTTCTTTCATGTTCCTGGATCAGTTTATCTCTCTTTTTCTCAGTTTCTTCCTCTTCTATAATAGTGTCTTCTAAATCACTTCTTTTCCTTTCTGTGTCCTCAATCCGTGCATTGGACGCTACCAGTTTATTATGTATCTCATTTATCCCATTTTTTAATTCACCATAACTATTTTTAAACTCCATATTTTTTGTAGCCATAGTTTCTCTGATGTCCTCCATGCTTTTTTCAAGCCCGGCGATTAATTTTGATTATTGTTCTAAATTCTTGTTCAGTTATGCTGTTTATATCTGGTTTGAGCAGTTTTCTGGCTGTCATTTCTTCCTGGAGTTTCTTTGGAGGAGAGTCCTCCATTTTGTCATTTTGGTTAGCTTTCTATCTCTTCTTAATTTTAAAAGTTTGTTGTACACACGTACCCTGTGAGTTCTGCTGTATTAGAGAGGGCTCTTTTGACTGTTCAGGGCCTGTGTGTTCAGGAAGTGTTCTTTGGATGGTGTCCCTTGGTTTCTCTTGTTGAGCATTTGGTTATTTTGTTTCCCTCCTGGTAGTGGTATTTGGGACTCTCCACCATGTGTAGTTTGGCTTGTTTCTTGAGGCAGCCCTGGAAAAAGAAAACAGACAACCACAGAGGGAACACAGGTACACAAACGCACAGACAAAACCAATAAACATGCAAACCCATGCTGAGGTAAAAACAGCAACAAGGACAACAAAACCGCTCTCTGGAGGGGATGGGCGTGGTTTGGTGTAGGCAGGTCTTATCTCCACCGTGTCCCCTGGCCTCCCTGAGGCCCCTCCTTGGTGGTTGTGGGGAGAAGAATGGCGTCGCCCCAGTCCCTTCTCAACCAAGCGTTGCAAATCACTTCTTCAGGTCTGATCTCCCTGTGCTGAGGATGTAGCCAAGGTGGGCTGAGTTCTGTGCCCCACACCCCGCCTGTTTCCAGGTTCCAGTCCTCGGGCTTTGTTATCCGGCCCTGAACACTTCCACAGGTCGTTGCTTCCCTGTTGCCTGGGGTTTGAGTGGGGGGTGAGGGAAGTGTCGCAGCCTCAGATCCACCGGGGTCAAGCAGGGATACAACCCGAGTGCGTTCGGGGAACGTAGCAACTTCAGGTCCGTAGAGTCTGTGTTGTTGTAGAGCGCCGCTGCCGCTTCAGCGGGCTACTGTCGTGCACGCCGCTGCTGCTTTACCCGGTGCCGGGACCGCCTCCGCAGGCGTTGCTGCCGATTCACCGGGCCACCACCGCCATGGATGATGCCGGGCGCACGGCAGTTCAAATTTTCCTGGTGCCTTCTGGGACCAGGGCACCTAGTTTAAAGTCACCACCCCAGCCAGAGATAAAAAATAATGTCTTTCCAAGCTGAGGTTTTTTTCTCTTCTTCAGGGATGGTTCTATGAGCAATCTCAGCTTTTCTTTCCTTTCCCCTGGACTCGCGGCAGCTCGCCACGACTCACCAGTTTATAACTCACTGCAGCTGCACGCAAGCTGGGTTCCCTCCCCACTCTCCTTATCTCTGGGTCCCGTCCCGCTTTTATCTTCCCCAGTTCGCACTCACGCACTTGTGAGGTTTCCTTCCCAGTGTACTGTCTCTTTCTCTTCCTAAACTCCTGTGGCTCAGTGTCCTATGACTTCAGGCCTTCTCTGCTTGAGAGATGGGTGCAGGCAAAATGTACGAAGCTCCTTACTTCTCAGCCATCTTGCCTCCCACAAAGGATACATCTAAACCTCAAACATGCAGAAAGTTTGAAAGTGTAAAAATGGAAAATATATACCATGGAAGCATTAACTAAAGAACGTTGATAAAGATATACTAACATCAGGGGCACCTGGGTGGCTCAGTCAGTTAAACATCCAACTCTTGATTTTGGCTCAGGTCATCGTCTCATCGTCAGTGGGATCAAGCCCCACATTGGGCTTTGTGCTGACAACGTGAAACCTGCTTAGAATTCTCTCTTTGCCCCTCCCCCACTCATGCTCACTCACTCTCTCTCTCTCAAAATAAATAAATAACCTTAAAAAAATATGCTAACATCAAATAAAATGGGCTTTATGCCAAAAAGCATTACTAGAGATACAGAGGAATACTCCATGAGGGAAAATGTATAATTCACCAGAAAGATGTAACAATTCTAAATTTACACGCATCTAATAATATAGTTTCAAAATATGTAAAACCAGAAATGGACAGAACTACAAGAAATAATAGAGGTCCTCAATCACAGTGGGAGATTTTAACGTATCGGTTTTTAATTTTAACGTTTTACTTATTTCTGAGAGAGAGAGAGACAGCTTGAGTAGGGGAGGGTTAGAGAGAGAGGGAGACACAGAATCTGAAGGAGGCTTCAGGCTCTGAGCTAGCTGTCAGCACAGAGCCTGACGCGGGGCTCGAACCCACGAACCATGAGATCATGACCTGAGCCGAAGTCAGACACCCAACCAACAGAGCCACCCAGGCACCCCAACACATCTCTTTTTATAGCTGACAGAATAAGCAAATAAAAATAGCAGAGACATAAAAGATTTGAACATGATTAGCAAAATTGACCCAATTAATTCAAACCTTGGTTGGTATAAAGCTTTACTCGACAACTACAAAAAATATATTATTTTTAAAAACATACGAACATGTATAGGGCACTTGGGTGTCTCATCATTCGTGAGTTCGAGCCTTTCATCAGGCTTTCTGCTGACAGTGCAGAGCCTGCTTGAAATTCTCTCTCTGCACCCAATGCCACATCTCTCTCACTCTCCAAATAAACAAATAAACTTTAAAATAAATGGACAAAAATATCTGAATAGATACCTCATCAAAGAAAACATATATATCTCAAATAAGCATAGGCAAAGATTCTCAACATTTTGTCAGAAAGGAGTTGCACTCACCACAAGAAAAGAAAAGGTAACTATCTGACAGAATAAAAGTGGTAACTAATACCATAGTAATAATCATTTTACAATTTATAAATGTTGTCATCAAGATATTATACACTTTAAACTTATACAATGTTATGTGTTAATTATATCTCAATAAAGCTGGTTAAAAAGGAATATAGAATAGAAAAAAGAGAAGGGAATTACAAATTAAAACAACAATGAGATACCACTATACATCTATCAGGACCAAATAGTGGCAATAATGTGAAACAACAGAAATTACTTGCATTCATTCCTAGTGGGAATGCAAAATGACATAGCCACTTTGAAAGACAGTTTAGCAGTTTCCTACAAAGTTAAACATAATCTTGCCATATGATTCAGCACTCACTCACTTAGGTACTTGTGTAATTGAGCTGAAAATGTATATACACAAAAACCTGCATGCAAATGCTTATAGCAGCTTTATACATAATTAGCAAAACCTGGAAGCAAGATGACCCTATTAACCAATAGGTTAATGAATAAACAAACTGTGGTACATTCATATAATGGGATACTGTTCATTAATAAAAAGAAGCAAGCTATCAAGCCATCAAAAGATATGGAAGGACCCTAAATGCATATTGCTAAGTGAAAGAAGTCAGTCAAAAAGGTTGCATACCGCATGATTCCATCTATCTGTCAATCTGGAAAGACCAAAATTATAGTAAAAAGTTCAGTAGTTGCCAGGGATTTGGGAGTAATAGGGTAGGGATGAACAGGTGAAATACCAAGGATTTCTAGGATGTAAAATTATTCTGTATGATACTCTAAGATTGGATACAAGACATTATACTTTTGTCAAACCGATAGATTCTACAATATACAGAATGAACATTATGTAAACTATGGATTTTAGTTAATATTGATGTATAAATATTAGTCAATTGTAACAAATGTACCACACTAATGCAAGAGGTTAATAATAAGGGAAAGTGGCAGGCGAAGGGCTATATGGAATCTCTTTGTACTATCTGCTCAATTTTTCCAAAAATCTAAAACTGTTCTAAAAATAAAGTCTACTAATCAGTATACATATATAATAATTGAAATGAATGCAATTGATGGGGTTAATGGCAAATTGGAAAGTGTTCAAAGAAGGAATTAGTGATCTAAAAAATAGATCCATAGAAAATATAGAATGAAGCAAGAGAGACAAAGAGAAAAAAACACAGAAAGAGCATAAGGGGTATATGTAGAATGGTAAAGTCTAACATATGTATTATTGGATTCTCAGAGGAGTAAGAGAAGATGTATGTGTAAGAAACACTATTTGCACGCACACACACACACACACACACACACACATCAATGCACGAAACCAAGAAGAATTATAAGCCAGGAGCAGGACCAATAAAAATAAAACAAACCTGGGAATAGCAAGGGAAAATTATTAAAAATCAAAAGCAAAGAGAAAATCTTAAAGGCAACCAGAAAAATTACACATTAATGTCAAAGCTACAATGGTAAGACTGACAGCTGATTTCTCAACAGAAACTGTGGATGCAAAATGATAACAAAATGATATATTTAAGTACTGATGGAACATTAACTACCAATACAAAAAGTTTTATTCAGGGGCGCCTGGGTGGCTTAGTCGATTAAGCGTCCGACTTTCGCTTAGGTCATGACCTCGCGGTTCGTGGGTTCTAGCCCCGCGTCAGGCTCTGTGCTGACTGCCAGCTCAGAGCCTGGAGCCTGTTTCAGTCTGTGACTCCCTCTCTCTCTGACCCTCCTCTGCTCATGCTGTCTCTCTCTCTCTCTCCTAGAAATAAAAAAAATTTTTTTATTCAACAAAAAATAACCTTCAAAGCTCAGGATGAAGTAAAGATATTTTCAAACAAACAAAATTTAGGAAATTTTGTCAGAAAAAAAACAATACCTAAGAAAAGAGGCAGAAATGTAAGAATGTAAGAAATGAAAAGTAATGCAAAAGACAAATATGAAGTTAATCTAAATGACTACGTATTAAAATCATTCTCTTGATATTTAAAATATATGTAAAATTAAAATATGTGACAAAAATAATCCAAAAAGAAAGAAATAAACTGTGTTAACACATTCTATGATCTTTTTAACACTTGGAAAGTGCTAAAAGTAATAATTTAAATTATGTTTTAATAAATCAAGGGTACAAGTTATATACTCCATGTTAGGAGTTGGAAAACATAATTTTTTTAAAATTTACATCTAAGTTAGTAAGCATATAGTGCAATAATGATTTCAGGAGTGGTTCATCCCCTAAGTATAACACCCAGTGCTAATCCAAACAACTGTCTTCTTTAATGCCCCTTACCCATTTAGCCCATCCCCCCACGGGCAACACCTCCAGCAATCCTCAGTTTGTTCTCTGTATTTAAAAGTGTCTTATGCTTTGTCCCCCTCCTTGTTTTTATATTATTTTTGCTTCCCTTCCCTTATGTTCATCTTTATTGTATTTTAAATTCCTCATATGAGTGAAATCATATATTTGACTTTCTCTGACTAATTTAGTTTAGTGTAATATCCTCTAGTTCCATCCATGTAATTGCAAATGGCAAGATTTCATTCTTTATGATTGTGGAGTAATACATTATATACATACATATAATATATACAATATTATAATAAAATAAAATAATATAATAAAATACAATACATTATATATGCACAAATACATATGTATATACATGTATATGCACATAGATATACATATAAATATGTGTATGTATATGTGTGTGTATGTGTACCACATCTTCTTCATACATTGATGGATATTTAGGCTTTATCCATACTTTGGCTATTGTCGATAGTACTGCTATAAATATTGGGATGCATGTGCCCCTTTGAAACAGCACACCTGTATCCCTTGGTTAAATAGTAGTGCAATTGCTGGGTCATAAGGCAGTTCTATTTTTAATTTTTTAAGGAACCCCTATACTGTTTTCCAAGGTGGCTGCACCAGTTTGCATTCCCACAACCAGTGCAAAAGAGATCCTCTTTTTCTGCATCCTCACCAACATCTATTATTGCCTGAGTTGTTACTGTTAGCCATTCTGGCTGGTGTGAGGAGGTATGTAATTGTGGTTTTAATTTGTATTTCCCTGATGATGAGTGATGTTGAGCATTTTTCATGTGTCTGTTAGCCATCTAAGTGTCTTCTTTGGAGAAGTGTCTGTTCATTTCTTTTGGTCATTTCTTCACTGGATTATTTAATTTTTTGGGTGTTGAGTTTGATAAGTTCTTCATAGATTTTGGATACTAACCCTTTATCTGATATGTCATTTGCAAATATCTTCTCCCATTTCATCGGTTGCCTTTTAGTTTTGCTGATTGCTTCCTTCACTGTGCAGAAGTTCTTATTTTGATGACATCTCAATAGTTCAGTTTTGCTTTTATTTCCCTTGCCTCTGGAGAGGTGTTGAGTAAGAAGCTGCTGTGGCTGAGGTCAAAGAGGTTTTTGCCTGCTTTCTCCTCTAGGCTTTCAATGGCTTCCTGTCTTACATTTATATCTTTCATCCATTTTGAGTTTATTTTTGTGTATGGTGTAAGAAAGTAGTCCTGGTTCATTTTTTTCCATGTCTCTGTCTAGTTTTCCCAGCACCATTTGCTGAAGAGACTTTCTTTATTCCACTGGATATTCTTTCCTGCGTTGTCAAAGATTAGTTGGCCACACATTTGAGTTGGCCTCAGATCCACTAATCTGAGTGTCTGTTTTTATGCCAGAACCATACTGACTTGATGATTACAGCTTTGTAATACATCGTAAAGTTGAGGATTTGTCATAGATTCTGGGTCTGGATTTCTCTCTTGTCCAGCAAGAAAGCAGGATGCAGGATTTAAAATGAAGGAGAGGCTAATGTCCAGGATCAGAAGGGTCCTCGCTCCATTTTTATTAGGATCAGAAGGCTAACAGAAAGCTTTATTAGGATCAGCAAGGGTCTTTGCTCCATTTTTATTAGGATCAGAGGGCTAACTAGTGTGATGGACGGGCACAGAGAGAAAATGAAACTGTGAACATTAAATCATGGGCGTGAGGAAAAGAGGGGTTTTGGAGGTTTGCGGTGTTAGGGGTTTGGTTCAATACAAAACAAGATTCTGGTGCTGGGTTGAAGGTAGTTTACAGCAAACATGAGGCACCACCTCTGTTTACCTGAACGGGTCTAGGGGACAAGAAAGTCAGAGCATGCTACTTCGAGGTCAACAAGGCACCTTTCTTTTGCTAATTTGCTCCACTGTGGGTAACATCGCCCCCATCAGTCTATAGCCTTGTTTACCTGTCCACCTAATTTGGTCCTTCCTTCCTGTGAAAGCAACTGTCTGCTATTGTACTAAGTTGGGGGCATTTCTGCCCTGAATACCTAAGCTTGTTTACCTCATCTTGGATGTTTTCATCCTGAGATTCCCTATTCCTATACCTTTGTCCTTAACTGAGGACCTTTACCCCTCTTGTCCTATATTGGAGGTCTTTGCCTTGCTTGTCCTATACTGTGGGCCTTTGCCCCATTTATCCTATGCTGAGGACCTTTGCCTCATTTACCTAATCTTGTTTACCTGAACTTGGGTGTGTTCATTCTATGGCTTTCTAATTCTTTATGCCTTGTTAACTCATCAGTGCAAGTTCAGGGAATCCCTAAACTTATCCCCCATAGAGATTGTGATGCCTCCAGGTTTGGTTTTCTTTTTAAGGATTGCTTTGGCTATTTGAGGTCTTTCTGGTTCTATACAAATTTTAGAATTGTTTGTTGTAGCTCTGTGAAGAATGCTGGTGTTATTTTGATAGGGATTGCATTGAATATGTAGATTGCTTTGGTTAGTATCAACATTTTAACAATATTTATTCTTTCTAATCCATGAGCATGCAATATTTTCCCATTTTTTTTTTTTTACTTTTTCAATTTCACTCATAAGCTTTCTACAGTTTTCAGAATATAGATTTTTCACCTCTTTGGTTAGATTTATTCCTTGGTATTTTATGGTTGTTGGTGCAAATGTAAATGGGATTGATTCCTTGATTTTTCTTTCTGTTGCTTCATTATTGGTGTATAGGAATGCAACCGATTTCTGTGCATTGATTTTATATCCTGTGACTTTGCTGAAATGATGGATCAGTTCTAGTAGTTTTTTAGTGGAATCTTTTGGGTTTTCCACATAGAGTATCATGTCATCTGCAAAGAGTGAAAGTTTGACTTGCTCCTTGCCTATTTGGATGCTTTTTAGTCCTTTGTGTTGTCTGATTGCTGAGGCCTAGGACTTCCAATATTATGTTGAATAACAGTGGTGAGAATTGACATCCTTGTCATGTTCCTGGCCTTAGGGAGAAAACTCTCAGTTTTTCTCCATTGAGGAAGATATTAGCAGTGGGTCTTTCATATAATGGCTCTTATTATCTTATTATCCTTCTATCCCTACTTCCTGGAGGTTTTTTTGTTTTTGTTTTTTTTATCAAGAACGAATGATGAATTTTGTCAAAGGCTTTCCCTGCATCTATTGAGAGGATCATATGGTTCTTGTCCTTTTTTTTTTTAATTGATGTGATGTATTACATTGATTGTTTTGTGGATATCGAACCAGCCCTGCATCCCAGGTATAAACCCCACTTGGTTGTGGTGAATAATTCTTTTAATGTATTGATGGATCTGTCTGGCTAGTATTTTTTGGAGAAATTTTGCAACCATGATCATCAGGGAAATTGGTCTGTAATTCTCTTTAGTGGGGTCTGGTTTTGGAATTAGGGTTTATGCTAGTCTTGTAAAATGAGTTTGGAAGTTTTCTTTCCATTTCTATTTTTTTGAACAGATTCAAAGGAATAGGTGTTAACTCTTCTTTAAATGTTTGGTAGAATACCCCTGGAAAGCCATACAGGCCCAGACTCTTGTTTTCTGGGAGATTCTTGAATGCTGATTCAATTTCATAACTAGTTATTGGTCTGTTCAAATTTTCTATCTCTTCCTGTTTCAGGTTTAGTTATTTATATGTTCTATGAATTTGTCCATTTCTTCCAGATTGCCCAATTTATTGCCACATAATTGCTCATAATATTCTCTTACTATTGTTTGTATTTCTGCAGTGTTGGTTGTGATCTCTCCTCTTTCATCCTTGATTTTATTTATTTGGGTCCTTTCCTTTTTCTTTTTGATCAAACTGGCTAAGAGTTTATCAATTTTGTTAATTCGTTTGAAGAATCAGCTTCTGATTCCATCGATCTATTCTGCTTTTTTTTTTCTTTCTATTTTTGGTTTCGATAGCATTGATTTTTACTCTAAACTTTATTATTTCCTGTCTTCTCCTGGTTTGGGGTTTTATTTGCTGTTCTTTTTCCAGCTCTTTAAGGTGTAAGGTTATGTTGTGTATCTGAGACCTTTCTTTCTTCTTCAGGAAGGCCTGGATTGCTATATACTTCCCCCTTATGGTCCCCTTCACTTCGTCTCAGAGATTTTGGGCTGTGGTGTTACCATTTTCACTGGCTTCTATGTACTTTTAAATTTTCTCTTTAAATTCTTGGTTAGCCCATTAATTCTTTAGCAGCATGTTCTTTAGTCTCCAAGTATTTGTTGTCTTTCCAAATTTTTTCCTCTGGATAATTTCAAGTTTCATAGCATTATAGTCTGAAAATATGCACTGTATGATCTCGATTTTTTTGTACTTGTTGAGGTCTGATTTGTGTCCCAGTATGTGATCTATCCTGAAGAATGTCCCATATGCACTAGAAAAGAATGTGTATTCTGCTGCTTTAGGATGAAATGTTCTGAAGATATCCCACCTGGTCTGGTGTGTCATTCAAAGCTATTGTTACCTTGTTGATTTTATGTTTAGATTATCTGTCAATTGCTGTAAGTGAGGTATTGAAGTCCCGTACTATTATGGTACTATTATCAATGAGTTTCTGTATGTTTGTGATTAATTGTTTCATATATTTGGGAGTGACACGTTTGGAGCATAAATGTTTACAATTGTTAGATCTTCTTTGTGGATAGACCCCTTAATTATGATATAGTGCCTTTCTTCATCTCTTGTTACAGTCTTCATTTTAAAGTCTAGATTGTCTGATATAAGTATGGTTACTCCAGCTTTCTTTTGTTGGCCATTAGCATGATAGATGGTTCTCCGTCCCCTTACTTTCAATCTGAAGGTGTCTTTAGGTCTAAAGTGGGTCTCCTGTAAACAGCATATAGATAAGTCTTTTTTTCTTATCCATTCTGTAACTCTATGTCTTTTGATTGGAGTGTTTAGTCCACTGACATTTAGAGTGAGTACTGAAAGATATGACTTAATTGCCATTATGTTGCCTCTAGAGTTGGAGTTTCTGGTGGTGTTCTCTGGGCCTTTCAAGTCTTTGTTGCTTTTGGTCTTTTTTGTTTTGTTTCGTTTTTTCTCCCCTTAGAGAGTCCCCCTTAAAATTTCTTGCAGGGCTGGTTTAGTGGTCATGAACTCCTTTAGTTTTGTTTTTCTGGAAAATTTTTATCTCTCCTTCTATTTTGAATGACAGCCTTGCTGGATAAGGAGTTCCTGACTGCATATGTTTCCTATTTAGCACATTGAATATATCCTGCCACTCCTTTCTGAGTGAGGGGCGCCTGGGTGGCTTAGTCGGTTAAGCGTCCGACTTTCGCTTAGGTTATGATCTCGTGGTTCGTGGGTTCGAGCCCCGTGTCGGGCTCTGTGTTGACTGCCAGCTCAGAGCTTGGAGTCTGTTTTAATCTGTGACCCCCCTCTCTCTCTGACCCTCCCTTGCTTACGCTGTCTCTCTCTAGAAATAAATAAATAAATATTTCTCCTAGAAATAAAACATTTAAATAAATAAATACATACATACATTTAAAAGATATAGAGTATGTTGTTTGACTACAGTGATATTAAACTAGAAATCAATCAGTAAAAGACAACCAGAAAATTCTCAGATACTTGGAAATTAATCAAAACACTTCTAAATAACTTATAGATTAAAGAAAAATATGAATGTAAATTTACACATATTTTAACTAAATGATAATTAAAATACAGATTATCAAAATTTTATGGAATGTAACTAAAGCAATGTATAGAAAGAGATTTATAACCCAAGTTTGTATACTGCATGTTTGTAAAGGAGAAAGGCTAAAAATCAATGATCTTAGAAAAAAGACAATGAATTAAACTCAAATGAAAAAGAAGAAAGTAAATAATAAAGATGAGAGCAGAAATTAATAGAAAACAAGCATATGAGAGAAAATTTTATATAAAACCAACTTTTGGCTTCTCTCTCCTTGTCTTGTTTTTCTATTAATTTCCACTCTCATCTTTATTATTACTTTTCTTCTTTCATATTGGTGTTTAATGTTTGTGGTTCCAGCAAGCAAATGCCTACTTTTTCATGCCTGATATTGGTTTTCCTGATAGAAAATATCAGGAATAGAAGCACAATATCAGGAAAATCAACATCAAGCATGAAAAAGTAGGCATTGCTACAGAACCCACAAATATTAAACACACAATATGAAGATAAACATAAAAGAAAAGATGTAAATTTTGATTAGTGCTATACCAAATTTTCTAAATTGAATCAGAAAAATATGTAAAATAACCACAATTTTCCACATAAAGACACTTCAGATATATGTGGTTTCACCAGTAAATTTATCAAATATTTAAAGAAGTCAAATTCATTTTATAGAAATTTTTGCAAAGAGAAACAATTAGGATTCTCCACAGAACAAAACTAATAGGTAATAGATATAGATATATAGATATGGATATAGATATAGATGAAATAGAGATAGATACACAGAGAGAAAGAGAGATTTATTTAAAGAAATTGGCTCTTGCAATTGTGGAAGGTGTCAGATCTAAAATCTATACTGGGGGCCAGAATGTTAGAGACTCAGGAAAAGGTTGATGTCCCAGCTTGAGTCTGAAAAAAACCTGGGGGCTTCTCAGTGGCTCAGTTGGTTGAGGGTCCAACTCTCGATTTTGACTCAAGTCATGGTCCCAGGGTCATGGGATAGAGCCCTGCATTGGGCGCATGTTAAGCATGGAGCCTGCTTAAGATTCTCTCTCTCTCTCCCTCTGCCCTTACCCTGCTTGCACTCTATCTCTCTAAAGAAAAAAAAAGACAATCTGGAAGTAGAATTCCCTCTTCCTCAAAGGACCTCAGTTGTTTTCTCTCAAGGCTTGCAACTTATTGAATTAGGCCCACTCACATGATGGATAATGATCTGCTTTGCTCAAAGTCTACTGATTTAAATGATATCTGAAGAATAACTTCACAGCAACATCAAGACTTGTGTTTGGCCAAACATCTGGATACTGTGGCCTAGCTGAGTTGACAAATAAAATTATCACACTACCCACTCTGTGTTATGATCCAAGCATAAATATGTTACAAACCTGAAAAACAGTTACAAAAACTGAAATTACAGGTTAATCCCTCTTATGAAAATAGATGCAAAAATTTCAAATCAAGTAAGAGCAAATCAAATTGAGTGATATACGAAATAGATAATACATATAATCAAGTTGGGTTTCTTCTAAAAATACAAGGTTAAATTAACATTTAAAAATCAATCAACATAATTTGCGACATTATTGTAATTAGAGGGAAAAACTTATATAAATGTCTCAATGGATGCAGAAGATGCATTTGATAAAATTCAACCCTCATTCATGATTTAGAACTTTTAGGAAACCAAGAGTAAAAGGGAACGTCTACAATTTGATAAACACTATCTACAACAACAAACATAATAGTTAATATTGAAATATTGAGAGCTTTCTACTTGAGATCAGTTAACAAGAAAAAGATGGCCACTATTACCACTTTTATTTATCAAAGTGAATGTGACTGGGGATGTTAGACAGTACAATAAGGGAAGAAAAAATAAAAGAAACAATAACTAGAAAAAAAAGATAATCATAATTCACATACAAAATGATTGCATGCATAGAAAGTCCAAAAGAATCTAAATAAACTGTAAAAATTAATAAATAATTTCCACAAATCCACTCAATACAATGTCAGTATATTTTTAGAAATCATCTCTATTTCCATATACCAGCAGTGAACAACTAGAATATGAAAATTTAAAAACAAAGCCATCTGGGATACCTGGGTGGCTCAGTCAGTTGAGCGTCTGACTCTTGATTTCAGCTCAAGTCATGATCCCATGGTTGTGGGATTGGGCCACGCATTGGGCTCCATGCTGAGTATGTAGCCTGCTTGAGATTATCTTTCTCTCTTTCTCTCCCTTGCCCCTTTCCCCAGCCTGCACTCTTTCTCTCTCTAAAATAAAATAGTAATAGTAATAAATTAATAAATAAAAATAGAAATAAAGCCATCTAAAATATCAGTGAGAGACCATCATATCCTAAGAGTTGTTCTAACAAAATGTGTACAAATCTGAACTAATATGAGTATAAATTGGCAATCTTATTTTAAAAATCAATATGGAAATGCAGACCACCAAAAATAACCAAGAGAATTCTGAAAAAGAACAATAAAGAGGATTCATACTACCAAATATTAAGATCCATTATAAAGCTACAGTAATTATGACAGGATTCAAGCACAATTGATGCAAGGATAAACAAATAAACTAATGCACAGGGGCATCAGGGTGGTTCAGTTGGCCATGCTTCTGACTCTTAATTTCAGCACAGGTCATGATCTTGCTGTTTGTGAGTTAGAGCACCGTTTGGGGCTCTGCACTGCAGAGCCTGCTTGGATTCAGTCTTCTTCTTTCTCTGCCCCTCCCCCACTCTGTCTACATATCTTTCTCTATCTCTCAAAAATAAATAAATAAACATTAAGCAAAAATAGGCTAATGGACAAAATAGAAAGTACAAAGACTGACCCATACCTATATGCCAACAAGTTATCACAAATATGACACTGTAGTGTAGTAGAAAAAGTATAGTGTTCTCAAGAAATGGTGCTGGATCAATTGGATATCCTTTTGTGGGGAAAAAATAGAATCTTGACACTTACTACACATCACATACAAAAATAAATTCCAGGTGAATTGTAGATCTAAATGAGATAAGGCAAAACAATAAACCTGCTAGAAGATAATATAGATAATCTTCATGATCTTATGGCAAGGGATAATTTCTCTAAAAAGAATAAAATAAATGAAGGAAAATATTGATAATTTTCTTCTTTATGAAGACACTACTTTGTAAGTGAAAATCAAGTTACACAATCTTAATATCAAAATTTGATATATAGATGGACCTAGAAGGTATTATGCTAAGTGAAATAAGTCATATTAAAAAATATCATATGATTACACTTATATGTGGAATCTAAAAAAACCAAAACAAATGAACAAACAAAAAAGCAGAAGCCACAAAGAGAACAAACTGGTGGTTGCCAGAGGGGAGGCGTAGGGGTTGGGCAAAATGGGTGAGGAGGGGTGGGAGGTACAAGCTTCCAGTTATGAAAGTTGTAGAAATGGAAGGCACAATGTAGGGAATATAGTCAATGGTATTGTAACATTGTGTGTCAATGATACTTCCACTTAAAAATACTTGGTGATGTAAAAATAAATAAAATGACAGGTTAATCACACCACTGATGTATATGTGAAAATTCTAAATATAATAATAATAAGTGCAATCCAGAAGTATGGCAAAGAAATAATATACTATAACAAATCAATCAATTGCCACAGTAAGAACTCAATTGTCTCAGTCCCAATTTCCCTCTTACACTTATTTCATTTTATCCTTATCTTATTTCTTCATTTTTTCTAAAAACTTTTAAAAAGTTAAAAAGTGCAAAAATGCATTTTACCCACTTTGTCAAACAGGGTGTCACTCTCCTTTGCAGATGCTAGCAAAAATGTCTTGATTAGTACTGCTCACATCTTCAAGATCTAATAGCATGTTTTGTGTTCCTAAAACATCAATGTCCTATCCTTGGTTGCAAGGCAAGATGACAATGTGTAATAACTTGGACAACAGAAGTAGGCAGCAGATTTTAAAACACTTAAATGGACTGATTAACTCATTTATGGTCATATATCTTGATATGGGAGGCATTATGAGTACTTCACTTACTGACTCAGATTTTTTGGTCCAGACCACTTTCCATCAATTGTAGAATTTTTATATCTAACCTCATGATGCTTTAGCATCCTTCACAGTGAACTCATAATGCAATTGTTAGTATCACATTTCCCAATTCAATGTATGTAACATCTAAGTTCCACTTGGCCCAACTGTCTCCCCTAGCCATTCCTGGCCTCTGCCAACTGCCTTAATTCAAATCCAGAAGAAATACAGCAATGATCCATGCCCTTTCTGCCACTGCCAATGCCACTGTTCAAGCCACAGCTTTAGAAATGACTTAACATAATGTCACATAACAAGAAAAGATTATTGCTGTACTAAATAGCCAAACTACACACATGGAAACACAGTAGTGTTAATGCTCCAAAGGGTGAACTTTGACAAATGAAGACTAGATAAGTTCTTTGATAGTTGCTTTTTTTTTTTGCTTTAAAAAAATTTTTTTAATGTTTATTTTTGAGAGAGAGACAGAGTGTGAGCAGGGGAGGGGCAGAGAGGGAGGGAGACCCAGAATCCGAAGCAGGCTCCAGGCTCTGAGCTAGCTGTCAGCACACAGCCTGACATGGGGCCCGAACCCACAGACATTGAGATCAGGACCTGAGCCGAAGCTGGACACGCTTACCTGATTGAGACACCCAGGCGCCCTGGCAGCTAGCTTTTTAAAGTCCGTTTACAGATGTTATCCCGTCATACCTACAACCAAAGTTATGGAAGTTCACTGTGTTTTGACGAACACTGTAGAGCAAGCCCGCAGCACAGAAGGCTGTGTGTGTTTTCCAGCTTTTCAGTGTCTTACAAAATGAATAGATTAGCAGAGCCAAATCCTTAGAGTAAGTTATATTGTTTTAAATTAGATGCTTTATTTTGAGATGTAGATTCACACCCAGTTGTAAAAAGTAATACTAAGAGATCCCATCCTTGGAACTGCTTAGCTGTGGGAGAAAGTGATTTACTGAGGGAATGGAAAATAACCCTGGAAGTGTGCCAAGAATTCAAACTATTTCTGTTGCCATCAGTTTCCTGCTTTTCCCAGGATGAGGACCATATGATCCAACAATCAAATGAGCTGCTCCTGAGGAGTGGTTATTTATCGACAGCGGCTATTCAGCTTTGCGATTCATTTTGGCTTAAAGTAGACAAGTGTAATAACGCTATGTCTCTCTTTCTTCTCATCCCTGTTCCTAAGGGTCAGTTGCTAATATTGAATCATTTCTGCCTTGGCTGCTACCGCTGCCCCTAATCTGTTAACTTTTTTTTTTTTTTTAACAAATAGTTTATTGTCAAGTTGGTTTCCATATGACTCCCAGTGCTCATCCCCAAAAGTGCCCTCCTCCATGCCCATCTCCCCCCTCCCC
>JAESUZ010003611.1:0-175770 GCA_017311185.1 Proteles cristata cristata | reverse complement strand
AGCATTCCCAGCACCTGAGTGGTTGACGGCATGGCAGCTACGAGCCCTGATGCACACAAACGGCGCCTGGCATATTTAGCGAAATTCCTGAAGATGTGCTCGGCTGCTAGACGGTGCTATGAGAAAAGTGAGTCCTAAAGCCCGGAACGCCTTTGACGGGAGAGTGGGGGCACCATCCTGGAAGGCCACGGTGTTCACACGGGGCCCGGGCCGCCAGCTCTCCTGCAGGGGGCGGCAGGACAGACGGACGTGCCTGGGCTCCCCGGCTCGCGTCTGGGCGCCCGCTCTGCGGCCTGCTCAAGGCCCAGGTTGAAACGAGTGGAACATCCACTAAGAGGTTTCATTGTCTCCAACCCGATTCTCACCTCCCCTCCAAACAGTGATTTAACACTCCGCTCCGAAACAGCGGTTCGAAAGCACCTTAAGAACCGGGTGGAGCAGGCAGGTGACTACACAACTCAAGTCTCCTTGTATGAAATCGTCGTGGGCGATCGGAAAGACTTCCGCTCTGCGTCTCTGTAAATCTGGGCTCGCAATTGTGTGGGGCCAAACCAGCTCTACTTTTCAGGAGCCGGTGTTGTATGTGCACAGATCAATCAAAGCATTCATAGGTATCTCCTACAAAATTTCTTCCCCCCCTAACCGGAACGCGCATCTGCCAAAGCCCATCACAGACAGTGGCTGATGGCGAGGAGCTGCGCGTGACGCGCTAGTGCTCAGTGGAGGTGCCCCCACACGTGCAGAATTCCTCCAGAATTAAAAAATCTGCTCCACTAATTGTGGAACAAATTCTCAACAACCTCTTTGAGAATCCAGCTCTAAGTATCGTCCCATCTATTAAACAGATGGCAGATAAGATTGTAAACATATTTGCTTCATATTGAATAGATCGTTTCTGGCATAATACTAATTAACAAATTAAATGACTAACTCTCTGCACCACATTAGGAGTTAAAACCACTCCGTAAGTTTGTCTTGGGTAGTTATTTACTTTGACAACAGCATGCAGTGAGAGACTGTTAAATGTCTCTGGCAACATTATGCATGGAGTAGTTTTCTTTTATAAAACTCCATATTTTATTATAATTCATTTGACTTTCATTACAGTCACTCATTACAAAATGTATGTGCGTTTAATCCATTTCCGAGGGCTGCATATTTCTGCATCGCATTCCCCGGCGTTGTGATTATGGCTCTGGTGCGCGAGAGCACGCACAGAACGAGGCGTCGCCTCTGCCTGCACCTCATATTTCAGGGGGGCTCTTCTGGAGAGAGGGCTCCGATGTACTGTCTGTCACGGCGGCGACGCTGCTGGGGACGGTTTCTGTGCCGCTCGCTTAAAGGAACACAGCTTCTCGCTGTTTCGATTCTTCACGACGCAAGTGGAATCCGTCCAAACACATTAAGGAGGCTGCGGCGCGGCAGGCGCGGGAACCTGGGAGGCTCAGCTAATCTGCCCTCCGCTCTGGGCCCCGTGAGCTCATCCATAAAATGGGAGTGAAACAGCCCACTCCTCCTGGCGGGGGGGGAGGGTCGGGACCGTCACCGTGTGGCCCTGGGGACGCATGGGCGAGTCGCTTTAGGACATGGCAACACCAGGAGGCGTTCACACCGGAGTGAAGGGGGAAACATTCTGCTCGGAGAAGAAATGGGTAAATTATCTAGAATGATGTCTTTGCCTCAGAGCCCCTCTATTTTATGGGGAAAACTGGTCAGGCATCCAAGTTCTTCACCTCGGTTTATACGCAGAGAAAGTATTTATTTTCTCCTCCTCCTCCTCCTCCTCCTCCTTCTTCTTCATATACTTTCTAATGAAAAAAGAAAGCTTTCCTTACAAATCGTAATTTGAATAGGTCACATGCTAACATGCTTGCCGACTCAAGGCAAATATAAAACACAAGCATTTAGGCAAACGTGCCCGTGCAGAGGGGCCACACCAAAATGTACCCAAATCTGGTTATTTCCCCTGGATTTAGCTGCCATTGGTGGCCGGTTTATGTCACCAGGTTCTTAATCAGTAGCAGGCTATCTCAAGAAATAAACTGTATACATCATTTGGCAAAAATAATTTGCTGTATGACGGGTGCGAGGTGGGTATAGACCCCGCACGGCGCAGAGTCACAAGCACAGAACTCCAAAAGGGAGTGAAGTCCCCTGTGTTTGGAGCCAACGGTAACCGCCCGCGCTCTGTGAGCAAGTGGGATGCGCTTGTGAATGGCCAAATGGCTCAAATAGAAACGCAGACTCCAAAGTGTCTCACTGTCCTAACTTGCTCAGGTTTCTTAAATCAAGTAAAAAGATTCCACCTGCAAGCAGTTGAAGTGAGCGCCCACCATCACGTACACCGGGACCCAGATGTGCTCGGATATTAATTTTCTGTTCCAGGTATGGTTTTCATGTTAGGGCTGGGAGTATTCTCCATCCAAGGTTATTTGTCCCCGTTCTGCATGCCCCTAATTCGTGACGTGATAGAGCTTGCTCAGTGAGGGCTTCCTAGAACGTCCTTGAGCGACCACAGAAATGCCTGTGGTCCTGCGACCTGCCCAAATGCGTCACTTGCAAATTTCAAGTACATGTCCTTTCGGTGGAAATTATAACTGAGTTCTTTACATATCACTATTTTTCTCCCTTCAGTGCCAAGTATTTATAGGGAACTTTCTATGTATGTGACAATGACGTTAAACAGCCATCTTTGCACACATCTAAACAGAGAGGACCTCTCGTAGTTTGAGGACAATCTTCAGAATGTAGGACGCAAAGAACAGATTAAACCCCAGAAGAAGGGAGAGGCAGGCCTGTGCAGCAGATAAGGGAAAACAGTGAATGCATGTGATGCCACACAGAGGACACGGAGTCACTGTAAACAGGACAGGGGGCCCAAGACTGTCACAACCCAGCTGTCCCTCCACAGGACATCAGGAACCTTCACAGGGCACAGCATGGCGCGTAGACAAGGATTTTCAGTCCAACACGTGGGTTTGATTCTCAGCCGTACTGGGTGAACTTTGGCAATTCCCTAAATACGCCTGACCCCCAAATTCATACACAAGATGGAGAAGATCATAACATGATGGAAAGTTCTGTGTTTTTCCATGTATGTCAATTAAGAGACCTTTTCTAATAAAATGTAACTTGAGGTTTGCGTTTTGAAGGATGCATCTGGTAAAGGAAGCACATTTGCAATGATGTGCCAGCAGCTACAGCTCAGAGCGTGCCTTCCACTCCCTGCTGATGATGCCACCTTAAGGCCCTCGCAGAACTCTCCGGAATAACTTAGGTCAGATCTCTGCATGAGGGTCTTAGTTTTTAACTTCAAGTTATGAGGATTCTTAATCTCTGAATTAATTTGATGTTAGTGTTGCTCTTTAATAAACTGACCGGGTAAGGTGTGATGGCTGTGGCTGCAGATCTGTCCCGTTAGCCATGTGGTCCCCAGCCAGTCCTGTCTCCCCGGAAGACCCACGTCACTTATTAAAGAAGGGCTGAACCAGCTGATGTCTCCAGCCCATTCCACACACTTTCCTCACGTCAGAAAACGGAAAAGAGGGACGCCCAGGTGGCTCAGTCGGCGGAGCATATGACTCGAGATCTTGGGGTTGTGAGTTCGAGCCCCACTTTGGGAATGGAGCTTACTAAATCAAAAGGAATTGGAAAAGTGTTTTATTGTTTTATTCACACAGGGATATTAAGGGAATTAAATGACAGGCCCAAGCACCTCCTTCCACTAGAGATGAGGCTGGTTCCTTCCCTGGTGCAGGTCACACGGCAGGTAGGTGTGTTGGGAGAGGCACTTAATATGCTGGCAGCG
Organism: Proteles cristata cristata; assembly: GCA_017311185.1. Taxonomy (NCBI): domain Eukaryota; kingdom Metazoa; phylum Chordata; class Mammalia; order Carnivora; family Hyaenidae; genus Proteles; species Proteles cristata. The sequence goes on along the minus strand of JAESUZ010003611.1, from coordinate 171,962 downwards.
AGGAGCAGTTTCACGTGAGTGGGACACAGGACAAACCGTTGCGTGCAGGTGACACAGCTCGCTCACTGATGCAACCCTCCGCCTTCCCTCCTTGTTGCTGCAATCCGCGGGGAAGACCTTGGTCTCCACACCCATTCAACCCAAAAAAATGATAGGATGTATAATTCCCTAAATCAAAAGCCAAAGTACATCAAACAGAAATCATACGCACAAATACATAGTGTTTTGGCAACTGAGTCAGGAATCTGTCACCTATCTCTGCGACGGCCCAAACAATCACAGCAATGGAATTGATATTTCAAAATATTGCTTTGGTTTCAAAACATATCATGAAATCTATGAAAGGTCTAATAATTTGGAAAATTTTTAAACCCACAAAGTTTAAAAGATCAGTTTTGTACCCAGGAAATGTCTCTGGAGGGAACTAGGAGGTGTAGGTGTGCTCGTGAAGCAACCCACCGACTGCGGAGCTCCGCGGGGAGACTCCAGGGCTGGCAGGATTTCCGAATGATTCCCTAATGACTTTTGAAGGAAATGATAAAATTAAGATTCATCCGTTAGTAAAGAATTTAGAGAGTCCTTCAAATAATATTACTACTTGCAAGTTTGCCTTATGGTTTTTTTTTTAATGAAACAACTTCCCCAGGATATGGTGACGTGCTTATGAGCCTATTAAATTTTTAGAAATGATAAAGAGGCAGAAAACGTATTACCTTAGGGAAATAATTGACAGCTAATCAAAACTGCAAGGAAAAAACCCAAGTAAAATATGTCTATCAACATTGTCCGCTATCTGTCTGTTCCTAAGACTTCATTTCCTGAGCGGTGTTGGTATGAGACTATCTGGTGTCAGGTTTGAGCTGATTATTAAGGATGACACTTAGGGATCCCGCAGCTGTAGAAATGACAGCTGATGCCGTTGGATTTAAGATTTCTCTCCACGCAATCAGGGAAGATCTCAGATCTAGGTGAAATAAGATGTGAGCGAACAATTTAAATTACTCGCTATTTGTAAAGCAGAGTGGGAAGGTGTGAAATAATCTGCAAATATTCACCATTTTCACAATGGAATGACTGATTCTAGACAGAGGAAAGAGAAATAAGACAATCCCTTTATTAATTCCACCATAAAACGTTATTTTAGCTAAAACGAGAATCATAGATACAATGTAACAATTTTATTTTAAATATAGGCAATAATAAAAATGAGATTATTGCGTTGTTTTGGTTGGGTTTGAGGACGTTTGTTGGCTTAGGCTTGAAATAACTACTATTTTCCCGAGTCGATCTGCCCAGTAAACCAGATTGATTTTGCTTTACCCAAAACAGACTCAGTCAAGATGGTTTCAACCTGTGCTAAATACCCTTTGCCCTTAATTATCTTCTGTGAGTCACCGTAATTCCACAATCTTTGCATTAATCTTAATCTGATTAATTAACACACAAATCTTAAAAGAATGGAGGGAACTAATTTTGTTTTTGCTACAGAAGGTGGGTTCAGCTTTGGGACGAGCCCTCTGGGGGTATGCTTGTCACCGCAGCGCTGACTGCCGGGGACCCGGTGGCAAGCCAGTGCCCGCCAGGGCCCCAGGGGAGAAGGGAGGATGGGCACACAGCACACCCAGCCTGTCCCGGTGGCCTGTGAGGGCTGATGGTGGGGAACACGGAAGACGAGACTCTCAGTGCTCGTGGACACAGCAGACCACGGACAGGACACCTGTGCGGCCTGTGGGAGCAGCCAGCACCTGTGCCATGGCCTCGGCCAGGAGGTGGGCCTGCCCTCTGCCCGCGTGAGGTCATCTGTTCCTTCGTCCCTCCCCTCCTGACAGTGACAGGCAGGAGAACGGGCTGCTTGGAACTTGCCATCCCGAGAGCCTGGGCGGAGCCAGAGCTTTGAGCTTGGCACTCAGACCTCGTGCCGTCCGGGGCCCTCGCTTCTTACCTGGGGGTCAGATGGGACCAGACGGATTCAGGGCCCTTCTAGGTGCAGATGGTCCGCTCGTCATCTATCCACCTTGAACCCCAGTGCTGGAATGTTATTCTCGCCCAGAGCAGCTAAGAGCTCACCATGTGCTTTCCTCGCCCAGAGCTGACTGTGTGTCACTCACGCCCATCGACCTGAGCTGGTGCTTCTTGGTCCCTGAGAGTTGATGTGGCCTCCAAAGTAGTGGGCTGGGCACAGCCCGGTGGACAAGGCTTGATCAGCCCATTTGGGGCCTGGGTCTGAGCGCTTAGCCAGTCCGAGGCCGCCCTGGAGGGAGGAGGTGAGTGGGCAGTGATAACAAAGGCTTCATTTTATGTGAAGGAAACGTGTCAGCACCGCCCCCCAGGGTGCTCAGTGGCATCTAAGGGCTGGGGGTGGGGGGGGGGGAGACTGGGGTAAGAAGTGAGGGAGGTGCTTGGGGCCAGCAGGTGCCTGACCGCTAACACCCAGAGGCCAGAGCCCCCCCCACCAGGCCTGGGCTGGCCTTTCCCTCCAGATCTGAGCGGCTCACGGCTGCTTGGGGACCTGCTTCTCTCACCATCCTCTCTCGTGGGGCCTCCGACGTCAGGGAAGGAGGCGACTCCCCCACCCACCGTCTTTATAGTCCATTTGCAGGGAGGGGAGCACGCGATGCTGCCTTGTCCCCAGCAAAGGTGTCAAAGAAAAGAAAAATCAGAAGTTGCTCCAAATCACCAAAAAACTGCATCGTGACCATTCTTGGAGGATGAATGTTTTGAAATTTTCAGAGATAAAAACAGCCAGCATGGTGTCTACACCCCGTGGTAAGAATGATGGCATCAACGAGGAGACCTCAAGTTTCTATTTGAAAATGGTTGGTAATGGGCAACGCGGTGTTATCGTAGCTCTGGCATTCAGCCCCGCCTCCGTGGCCCGGCTCCAACCTGAGCAGCCAGCATGCCCTCCCCCAGGCCCGGCCCCCATGCTGCCCTCAGCACCCACCCACCACCCCTGTACCAGAGCCACTAGCGAGCAGTGGCCCGAACATCTGCACAGGACCACGTCATATCCACTCTGATACAGGCCACGAGCACATCTCGTCCACGCGGCTGAAGGTACAGATCTACCAAGAGGGTCTTTGCAGACTTTCAAATCGGCCGTCAGCGTCCTCAGAAGACTGGTCCCGAAGATAAGGATTTTTCCCCCACACCTGCAGGGGTGACCTTTCTGGATCCTTCCATGAAGTGGAACCTCACGCCTGGAGCAAACCAGGCCTTTCACATTGACCCCCAAAGTGCTCGCTTCAAGCTTTCTTGCACCGAGGTGAAGAGGCTAAGCAGAAGTTGCTGGCTCACGAGCAGAAATGTGCCAAGTCAGAGGCCGCCAGCTGCATGTCAGGGTCGGTCCAAGGTCGAAAAGGTGCTATTTTCAGTCATGGCTCAATGCTTTTATCCATTTTAGGTTTGTCCTGTTGAATGTGAAAAACAAAGAATTTTATATTTTATAAAATTTTGTATTTATAGCAGTGCTATAAATTTATAGCAATAAATGCTATAAATTTAGATAAAAAGATTAAGGTTTAATATAAAATTCTTTGTTTTGGTGTAATGATAAAATGATGGTTTTGGTAGAACTGCAGTATGATAAAAATAGTATTCTTACTAACAAAACCTCTAAGCACCAAAGTGTCTAAAATCGGTTGTTATGAATCATTTACAATTGCACCGGGGAAGGGACAGTATTCTACCAATGGAAGGAGATGCTGTGTTTGCAGGAATTTAACACTATTCTGTATGACACAAAATAACAGAAAGATGGAATGTTTGTGAAGAAACTAATGCTGAATATGAAAGCTGTTTCAGCCTGCACCGGGCACTTTCTGTCTCCCCTACCGGCCCTCAATCAGGCAGAAATCTTGCTTCATCATTATATGGGCCCTAGGTACCAACCCAAGTGTCCTATGCTGAAAATGATTATTTTATAAATTAATCCTCTACAGTTTTATTACATTTAGCGAACATTTATTTAGATACTTCATCAGGGGCGCCTGGGAGGCTCAGTCAGTTAAGCATTCGACTTCGACTCAGATCATGATCTCACAGTTCACAGGTTCGGGCCCCACATCGAGCTCTGTGCCGACAGCTCAGAGCCTCGAGCCTCCTTCAGATTCTGTGTCTTCCTCTCTCTCTGGCCCCTCCCCCTGCTCGTACTCTGTTTCTCTCTCTCCCTCTTTCAAAAATAAATAAAACATTAAAAAAATTTTAGATACTTAATCAAACCCTTTAATAAAGCCTTTGCCAAAACACTGCTGCTTTTGATGCTTTAGTGAATTGCATTATTGACCTACCCACACTTTACCCCTTTCAAAAAAAATTTGCAAAAAGGAGACATAGAGAAATATTCCCATAATGCAAGCTAGAAACCAAATAAATTAAATTCCAAAAACTCAAAGAATGTGCAAGATTTAATTTTGAAATTAAATAAATGTGTTTAGGATACGTAAATTTATAATAAATACTTTCCAAAGGACATGCTATTACTAATTAGATTCATTTGTATTCCAAGTACAGAAAGAATGAAATGGAGCTAAAATTTTACATTATCTGAGTTGGAAAAAATGTCCAAAGGAATCATAAATACAGTGCCTTGATTTCAGAGGTTTTATTATATTTGCTATCTTTGTTAGGTTGGGTTTTCTTTTTCTCATGAATAAAAGACAAAAGAGTTACTGAGAAAATATAAAGGCTGAAATCTATACATACCTCAATACAAAACAATAGAAGTGAAAATATCTTCTATTTAACAAAACTTACACTGTATGCCAGTATTATGAAGGAGATTATTTTCTTTACAAAACGGTTTGTGGAAGAGCCCACTGAAAAAGTTAATAATTTCAAACTTATTAATCGCAAAATTCAAGTTCTGAATAACAATTAAAAGCAATTATAAGAAAAATTTAAAGCAGTGAGATTTTTTTTTTAATCATCAGAATAATATGAGGACTTTGGATAGAGACATGTATGCCTCAGAAACTGATTACATCATGGCCCTGTACCAAAAATATGTGATTGTACTGCTTACGCTGATTTAATGTATAACACTGGCTCACGCCGAACAAGAATTATAAACAGCTTGCTGTAGCTTATATAGACATATGCCATTTATGTTTCAGAAATAATTTTGGCTTTGCAATGGTTTTGCATGGACTTATTTTATAGATTTATCAGTAAAATTAAACCAAATTGTCAATCCATAAATAAACACCTTAGTTACATCATTTCAGTTGTTTTTATCATTTCCAAACTCGGAAAGATGTTCCCGTTTGGTTGATAAATTTCATGGTCACGTACCTTTTTACGAGACCCTGTTCCAACAATGTATTTAAGAGAAAGCACCTGGACTTCTGTTTTCAGTTAGGATCCAGAGGAAAATAGGAGACGGCTGCTTCCACTCAAACCATGAGAACAATTTGGATAATCTACAAAACCATTGTTTTCAACACCCATCAAAGAGCTAAAGATGCTAGAAAACCACATAAGCTTTAAGCTAGGAATTAATTAGTTCCTTCTAAACCAGAAAACAGCCACATCTTCTTTCCCTTCTTGGGGAGCGACAGGAGGGAGGAGGACCCACCCTGTTTAGGGAATGAAGAGAAACCAGTGACATTTCAAAGGACTTCTATCGGCCATGTGTAGGCTGGCAGGAAAGCTTAAAATCCCGGTGTCCCTGAACTAACTGCTTCACAAAATTAGAAGTGTGCTGCACAGAGAGATGACCCCGGGCGCAGAAAGGCTTCCCGGCACCCAAAACGCTGCCATCAAACTGGCATTAACAGAGAAAAGCTGCTGGGGTTCAGAAGGACAGCAAACGGATTGTAAGGATCAGACGGGGTCTGAGATCTTGCAGCGCTTAGATCTCAAGGCAGATACATTCATGATCCTTCCTTCCAGACTTCGGAAGCCAGCATTGGCCAAAATCTGACTGAAGCTGCAACAAAGACAATTAGTGATTTCAACGGCAGGTTGGGCGCACGCGTGCCCCACAGCGCCAGCCTCACAGGAAGAGGGCATGCTGCTCTCTGGGTAAACGTGCCTTCTCGGAATCTCCACTGTTTCTTTGTGTGCAATGCCAGGCACACGCTGAAAAATTAAAGGTAAATGTAGAAGCAAGAAAACGTTCCCAAGGTCAGGAGAGGAAAAACAGTCAATAGGAGAAAACAGAGAAATCCCAAGACAGCTTTCGTAAGATACGGGCTGGAGACACTATGGAAGCGTGCAGGGGATTCAAACTATTTTTTTAATGAGTAAATTTAGGGGCACCTGCGTGGCTCAGTCAGTTAAGCATCTGACTCCTGATTTCGGGTCAGGTCATGAAATTATGGTTCATGAGTTTGAGCCCCGAGTTGGGCCCTGTGCTGACAGCTCAGAGCCGGCTTAGAACTCTCTCTCTCTCTCTGCCCTTCCCCTGCTCGTGCTCATGCATGCTCTCTCTCTCTCAAAATAAATAAAAAGCATTAAATATAATTAGTAAATTTAGAAGACAGAACATTACACATCATCCAGACCAAAACACAAAGAAGAAACATCATAATCAAGGTAATGATAGGAAAAGCGACGGTGCTAAAACAGGACTGTATTTCATGAGCCTGAACAGGTCCTACTGGAGACCCAGGAGGACAGGTGCATAAAAGGCAGAAGAAATATGCAAAAAAGAGAGTGGTGATCATTGTTTTCACACTGATGAAGGAAATCAACTCACTGATGCAGAAAATCAATGAAACTCAATCAATACAAATGCAAAAACGATCACAAAGCCTCCACCTAGACATATCATATTCGAACTACTGCAAACCAGAAAGATACACTGAAAAGCAAAGTATAATACAAAAGGAAACTGATTTCCCACCAGGAAAAAAAAAAAGAAAACAGAATTCTACACCCAATGAAAATGGCCTTCAAAAAATGATTTTTAGGGGTTGACTGGGTGGCTCAGTCAGTTAAGCCCCCAACTCTGGATTCTGGCTCAGGTCATGATCTCGTGGTCCATAGGTTTGAGCCCCGAGTCAGGCTCTGTGCTGACAGCTTGGGATCCTTACTCTCTCCCTCTCTCTCTGCCCTCCCATCCCCACTCACGTTCTCTCTCTCTCAAAAAGAAATAAATATTTTTTTTAATAATTTCTTTCAGGTGGCCAGCATACCTGTCCTCATAAAGAAACTCAGGTAAGTTCTTCAGGCCAAATAGAAATCACAACAGGTCCACAGGAAGAAGCGAGAGCGTGAAAATGGTAAGTAGAAAAATATTTTTCTTTTATTCTCTTAACTTCTTTAAGTCACATGACCCTAAAACAAAAGTTTATACTTTCTGTAAAGTGGTACAATTATAACTCTAGACAGATAATGAAAAGTAAAAGACACACCTTGTAGTCTCCACACAAATAGGTAGAAAAGGAACCTAAAGACATGGCAAAGAACCCAAATAAGAATTAAAACAAACTACTAAAAATATTCACTTAGTCCAAAGAAGACGGGAAAAATGAAACGAATAAACATAAATACAGATGTCCCTGATAGAAAAGCAAATATCTAATCAACCTTTATCTAACGATACTGAAGGAAACGCAGGTGGAAGCCATAAACATCGAAGACCACTTGGGTGAAATATTATAAAATATTGATACGAGGGTGGTGTTTTTGCCCTTTTTACTTTAGTTTTTGTGTTTAGGTCCAGTTTACCCCGTTTCCGGTCTTGCCGGCTTTTAAATTTAGGTTTGCCCATCTCAAATTATCTGGTGTGTGTGTCGGGAAGGGCTCGAGGCTCATGCCCTCCCCCTTCCCCCCACCGAACGCCCAACCCTCCCCCTTCCCCCCACCGAACGCCCAACCCTCCAGGACCCATCAGCTTCAGAGACCCTTCCCGGGCCGTGTGGCGAGGCGTCCACCACAGAGACCCACACGCCCGAGGGTCCGTTGCAGACACGCCCCCAGGGTCATGTGCCTGTCTTGTCTTGAAGATCAGTACCATACTACGCCATAAACCTCACGACTTTGTGCTATCTGGTAGAGTAATGGCCCATATATCCGTCTTTTTGGTACTGCTAAGTTTTCTTCTATTTTGATAAAGAATTCAGAGTGATTCTATGTTGGCTCAATTGACTACACATTTACCATCAGTTGGTCAGTTTTCACAAAAATGTCTTGGAATATTGGTTAGAATTACATTTAATGTATAGCTGAATTTGCAAAAGACCGATGTCTCCAAAATATTGAATATTAAAATCCATGATCACTGAACATCTTCTGTTTACTCATCCTTCTGTCATTTCTCTCAGGAATGTTTCAGTTTTCATTGTACATGTTTTTCATAACTTTTGTTAGATTTATTTTAAGCATTTTATTTTTTTAAAAATTAACATTTTTATAATATTGTTTTTAAGTCTACTTTTCTGCTTGAATGTTGCTAGTGTATAGAAATACAATTCAATTTTATATGTTGACCTTGTGTTCAGAAACCTTTTTTATTTTACTTGCCATTTCTACATGTGTTTGTTAGTTTCTTTGTATTTTCTTTTTTTTATGTTTTATTTATATATTTATTTATTTTGAGAGAGACAGAGAGGGAGTGGGGGAGGGACAGAGAAGGAAGGGGACAGAAGATCTGAAGCGGGCTCTGCATTGACAGCAGCAAACCCAACGTGGGGCTCGAACCCACAAACTGTGAGGTCATGACCTGAGCAGAAGTTGGACACTCAACCTGCTGAGCCACCCAAGTGTCCCAATTTCTTTGTATTTTCTAAGTACACACTTATGGTACTTGATGGAAAAGATGGTTTTATTTCTTCTTTTCCAATATTGGTATCTTTTGCTTTCTTCTCTTTCCTCCCACATTTGCTAGGGCACCATATACAATGTTGCAAATAAAAGGCAATAGTGGGCATTGCAGTGGGCATCAGAGTACTCCAGACTACAGGATGAGAGTTCTAGATACTTCACCACTATGATCGTAGCAATAGATGTTTTATATGTAACATTTACTGGTTTAGGAAAGCATTTTTCTATTCCCGGTTTTCTGAAAGTTTATCATCAATAGGTACAGAATTTTACAAAACAATTTGGGGCATCTGATGAGGCTACTATATGCATTTTCTTCTTAATCCTTTTGATGGAATGGTTTGCTTTATTTAAAAGTAAAATAAACCTTGACTTCTTACAAATATCTTCTTTTCATTGTAGCATGTTTATCTTCCCGTATATGTCTCATTGTGTTTGCTAGTATTTTATTTAAGATGTCGGCGTCTGTGGTCATAAGAGATACTGGTCTGTAATTTTTTTTCATTTAATGTTTTCATCAAGTTTCCCCAAACATGGCACGAAGGCAAGGAGAGCTGCTCTTATAACTTCTGTTTGACATTACACTTGACATTTCACCCAGAGAAACAGGCCAGACAAGATATATGGATGAGGAAGGAAAAAATAAGGTCTTGTTACTTGGAGATGACATGAAACTTAAAAAACAAAAAACAAAACAAAAACAAAAAACAAAAAACACCTGAAATAATATGTGGGTTTACACAGGTCTCAGTTACAAGGTCAACATACCCTGTGATATTATAATAATTTCTACACATTACGATGGGAAAAAAGGAGATTATTTTTCAAATTATAGTTTACAGTAGAATTATAAAAATCAAATACCTAGGAAAAAAATCTATACTGAAAACTACAAAACTTTGCAGAAAGAAGTTAAAGAGGTACACCATATTCATGGAACTTTGGAAGACTCAATATTATGAAGATGTGGATTCTCCCAAAATCGATCCAATGATTTTCTCAAGTCCATCAAAATCACAGCAGGCTTTCCGAGAAATTGATAAGCTGGTTCTTAGATTTACATGGAAATACAAATGATGTAAAGTAACCAAAACAAATCAGGGACAAGTAAAAAGACTCACTCTAGGTGATTTCAGATCTTAGCAGAAAACTAGATTAATCAAGACAACGTAATTGTTTCTATAATCATAGATAACAGACCACCAAAACAGATTACCATGAACTGGAGAGAAAGGTATACAATCAATTTATTTCAAGCAACATGCCAGGATAATTCGAAGCAGGAAGGAAACCTTGGGGCAGGTAAGCAGACACACGTAGAAAGTGAACTTAAACTATCACATCTTTCCATACACAGAATTCATTTTTGATGGACCTAAGCACAAGACATAGTTCCACAAATCTTCATGAACTTGAGGAGGACAAATATTTCTTATTTGGAAATAAGAATTTGGAAATAAGAATAAGAATTGGGAAAATTCAATTTAATGAAAAGACATGATTAAGGAAAATGATTAAAACAAACCACAGATTGGGGAAATACTGAAAAAACCATTTCTTTGAATATACTTTCATTGAGGATATGTAAAGTTACCTACCCAATCAGAAATAGGAGGGAAACAACCCAATTTTTCAAAATGGGCAATAAAAGTCATATCAGAGAAGGAAATCTGAGAATGTCCAGTAAACTCGAAGGGTACAGTCAGTATGATTAGTCATCGGGAAAACATGAATTAGATACTATTTCACCTCCTCCAGGATGGGGGAAAGACACGTGATGTAACAGAGTTTGCTGAAGATGTGTGTTACAGGCTGAACTGTGTTTTATACATTCCTGTGTTGTAGTCTTAACCCCAGGACTTCAGGATGCAGATGGATTTGGAGGTTATACCTTTAAAGAGGTGACTGAGTTAAAATGGGGTTATTGGGGTGGACCTAACACATGGGACTGGTGTTCTTCTAAAGAAGAGGAAATCTGCACACCCAAAGACCCTGGACACTCACATGCAGAGGATGACCAGTGAGAAGACGGGCGACTGCAAGCCAAGGAGAGAGCCCTCAGGTGTACACACCTGTGGACACCTTGACCTTGATGCCTCACCTCCAGAACTGTGTGAAAATAAGTCTGTTGTCTCAGTTGCCAGTCTGGTAGTTTGTCACGGTAGCAGGAGTGGCCTCAGATCCGGTGAGACCACGGGAGCCCTGCGCGTGGGGGCCGGCACGGCCACCTGGCGAGGTTGTGCAGCTGGTGTGGGTAAAGCCACGCATCCAGCCTGTGACCAGCAAACCCACCCTTACGAGATGACTTACCCAGGTACGTGCACCTACATGTGCATGGTGAGCCAGTGTGACGTTCGACCCGTGGAAGGAGATGAGAAGGTGTGCTTTTAACAGGTGCACCGGAGGCTGGACACCTGAGATGGGGACCTCATGAAGCCAAGATTCAAGAACCTGTGCGTCACATGTTACTTGCTTTGAACACGTGGGAACAGGTGGGAATACTCGCCTAGGCAATCGGATGTCTTTGAACCCGCTAAATGCCTCCCGTAATCACACTCATGCTTGTCGGGAACGCAGATTGCTGGACGTGTGTGGGCTGGTGACTGTGTGACAACCTGCCTTTTGTTTTTCAAAGGACAGTGTTACTAGTCACCCCCACTGATGTGGGAGGAAGCAGCATCTCACTTTCTTCCTTGTTGAATTCCAGTGCCTTATACCTCACTGAGCTAGGAAGTGTTGATTAATTTGTGCGGTAGATTTCCTTGGAGCCTGGCACACTCCACTGTTTACAGATTAAAGAAAACACGAAGAACAACAATTCCTGGAAATGACACTGAACCAGGAAACAGGGCTTCCTGGCTCGCTACTCTGCTCGGAGGCCACGGGCCAATCACTTCCCGTCTCTCGAGCCCTGAGATCCTCAAAACCAGGAGATTACCTGGGGGGCTTCCGTGGGGATTCTCAGAGGGGATGCCTGGTCCCTCATTTTAAGGAGAAAGAAATAATTATTTCATATGAAAGCTGATGACCGGCCTGAACTGGTAGGGATGCTAGACCTTGGTGCCCATCACTGCAGAGACTTGTGTAAAACTGCATCTCCAGGGTGCTGCCGGGAATCCCAAAATATGTGAGAAAATCGCACCTGAGGTCTTTCTAAGCACGTGGCTGCATTGGCGGACACAGGGGCCGTGTAACAAGTGTACCTGTTCACTGATGAATCGCAAACACTGATCTTTTAAGAGGAGCACAGTGAAAATCATGAGGACCGTTTCCTCCCGTCACCTCCCAGCCTGCTCTTCCTTCTGACCTCAGAGGGGGCAACACTGCCCAGGGGCCCTTGTGTCCTGAAGACCCTACAGGGAAACCCACGTCTTCCCCAGATGTGACCAGAAAGCCCTCCCTTCCAGAACTGTCTGGTTTTGGCCTTTATTGGGTCACATGGTTTCAGAGGAGCCTCTCCCCCGCTGCTCCCGCGCCACATCGATCCCTCAGCCGGGTCCCTGGACACCAGGTGGCCTGTGAGCCGCGTCCCCGGCCCCAGACTGTTCCGAGGACAGAGCAGCGGGAGCCCAGGCCATGCTAGTTAGAGCGCGTGCAGTCTGGGCACCTCCGGCCCCAGACTGTGGCGGCGATCAATGCAGCAGCGGGAGCCTTCATTTGGTCTGTGATGCTTTTGAACATCAGTACCAGGAAGGGCAGACTGAGGAGGAAAAACAAATTCTGGAGCCGCACAAGGGGGAGACATACCTCGGGAGCTAGGGACTGAGCGTTGGCTCCTCGCGTCTCTGTTCGTGGTTCCCCCCAATCCTGTCCCTGCCCTCGGTCCAGGCCTCACGCCTTTGTCCCGGACACATTGAGCCAAAGAGAAGATGACCGAAAGCTGGCTCATAATTTTTCACATCACAAATACGCCCCACCAAGCGATGTTAGTGGCTCTGCACCGTCCACAGAGGATGATACGCAGGTTCTTAGAACCTGATCTGAGACACCCGATTTGCGAAAACGGCACAGTGTGCTCTGAAATCAAAAGGCATCGCCTCAATGGAGAGGGAGCGTCGCACCAGCCTTCCAAGGGTGTGCGTGTGTGTGCTTAATCAGTTTCTGCACATCTGTCTTTACACAGTTGGACTCCTTCACAAAAGTCACCCTAACTACCTTAACATATGTAGAACCAAATTAAAATTACTTTATCAATCTTGCATTTTCAGCTTTCCCATCTTTTGGGTTATTTTCCATCCATGTGTTTCATTATTTCAGTAGACTTGTCTCATCTCCCTGGCTGGGAGAAGGAAGCCAGGAGGAGAAGCCACGTTAAATTGGGGTCGGGATGTGGAGCGGGGAGAGGAAAAGGGAGATTATCATTTGTACGCATTTCAGTCTTCTGTCCAGACTCCAATCTGAAGGCTCCGCAGTATTTCCATAGTCCACTCTTTTCTTTCTTTTTTGTATCGAACAATATGGTTTTTTTTCTGGATCGTTTCCTTCCCACAGTGAAATTTGGGGATTAAAGTGAGATTTGGGGATATACTATAAAAGCATCACTGTTTTGTATGTAACAATCATCTTGTCAAAGCAGTGACACGGCCCCAAAATGATTTTGCAACTGTTTTTGTGCGAAGGCTTTTGCAGAATGCCCTTTAAATGGTCAAGAAGAGCCACGTGGTGCTGACTCAGTGACAGGCGGCCCCATCCGAGGGAGCCATGGAAAGATGGAAGAGAGCACAGCATGTCGGAGGAATGAGATTCTTGAACATATAAAATACAAGTAACACAAATTAAAATAAATGTCCAGCTAACTAAGGATGCAAACGTGACTTGCAAGTTTTTTTTTTTTTTTAATGATTAATTCACTAAGTCTTAAGCATCCTATCATTTGTGATACAGAAATTCACCAGGGGTATTTCCCTCTCAAATATCATATGCGAGGAGAAGATGTTTTGTTCTCATTGTCCCTTTCACGATATAAAAAACCATGTGGGGGTCAGTGAAGACATAAATAAGCCAGACACGGAGGTCTGTCCGTACATGACCGTGTGATAGTCGCGACCAGCGTCCTGCACATGTGAGTTTTCTCCACCAGACACGGAGTGTCTTTATCTTTCAGAGGACGGAGGGCACGTTCACATGCTAGCAGGGCACAACTAGCCGCTTCCCGGGACTGAATGGTAACTTCTAAGATATCAAATGGAAAGAATCAACAGAAAATAAAAAGTAAGAAGGAAACTACTTTTCCGCTGGAGACATTTATTTTAATTCTGTGGTAAAACACTTTGAACATGTCTTCTGCTAAGTCACCCAACAGTGTCAGGAACAAGTGACTTCACTTCTTGTTCCTGTTATCGCAAGATGATGGTTCACCTGGATTTCACTGTGATAAACCGTGTCCTGGGACACTGCTGGCTGGCGTGGCCGGGCGGCGTCTGGGGCGCTCCGCGGGGGTGCCCCGGCCTCCTGGCGCCCTCCTGAGGGTCGGCACTCGCGTGTCCCGGCTCGCTCAGCTCCGGCCACGCTCCTGTGCAAGCCTCGTTCACACCGCCCGGCGGCCCCGTGCAGGGAGGTGTCCGGGAGAGCGGGCCAGAGAGGGAGCTGCGGGACCCCGGAATCGGCTAGAAAATGCCCACATCGTGTCCAGCGCGACTGTGCCCATCGCCGCCCTCACTGGCAGAGCCAAAGGGCTCTCAAGGATCCATCCTCACCAACAAGTAGTATTGTCAGACTTTTTAACTTTTGCCAATCTGGTGGGTGCAAATGGTATCTCATTATTGTTTTAATTTGCATTTCTCAGATTACTAATGAGGTTAAGCATCTGTTCGTGTGTTTATTTGCCATATTTTTTCCTCTGCTGTGAACCTATTAGGTTGTTTGCCTTTTTATTACTGGTTTGGCGAAGTTTTTTTTTAAAATATATTTCGATGATTAATCCTTTGTTAGTTAAATGTGTTGCAAATCTGTACTCCTGGTTTATAGCTTGTCTTTCCACTGTTTTCCTTGTGTATCTGGGGACGTGGGAGGTCTTAGTCTAATGCAGTTGGATTTTTTGCTTTGTCTTCTGTGCGTGTTTTTCTTTTTCCTTCACGGTTTGTTTTCTGTCACCAGCTTAGTACCCCCCGCCACCCCATCTCAAGGTTATAAAATTATTACACTGAGCTTCCCTGTGAGAGTTTTAAAGTTCTGTGACTCGTGCTGATGTTCCCAGCACACGACCAGAACTGGCCGCAGATGCCCACAGGGTGGGACGGGAGGCAGTTCGCTCCCCTCCAGATAACCAGTTTTCTAACACCACGGAAACAATGCCCCGTTTGTATTCACTCCCTGTCGTGTGTCAGGTGCAGCTTTCGAAAAGGCAAAAGCATTTTTTCATAGATGTGGACAGTGAGGATTTGTCAAAGACGCAGTTGATCTTTAATGAGGGAGCCAGTAAATGCAGAGCTGGTTCCGAAGAAGGTGTAAGAGCGGGTGCGCAGGTCGTCAGTGATGGGCTAAGTCAGGTGCACAGCGGGTCACCATGTCACAGGGCAGGGGCCTTCCCCTGCCGAGTCCTCTTCTCTCCTGGGCAGAAAACCCCGCCGTTCATTCCTCGGAGACAAAATCATGTGTGTTGTATCAGTTTTCTGCGGTGAACGTGCCACGTGATCAGGTCCGCGTCCTTGTCAATAAGAAACGGGAAGTCAGGTGAAAGTGTATTCCCCCTGGAGGCCCCGGGCCGGCGGGCGGACTCTCTGGGAGCCAGGGCTTGTCAGGCTGGAGCGAGCCTGGAGTCGCAGGGTGCCCAGCTCTGCGTGAGGCCCAGGAATCTGCATTTTCATGGGCTCCCGGGTGCGGCTGGAACTGTCCATCCAGGGGGCGTGTCTTGATAACCACGGGCTTCTGTGACCTTGAGGAGACACTCAGGCACCCTTTCGCCTGGAGTCCAACATCTGATTAGCGTTTCTGTGTTTCATCCGGAGCCTTGGTCCGCCGGCTGGCGCTGAGCTCGAGAGCAGTGCCCGGTGGGCCTCACACCTGCTCCGGCTGGGTGGTTGTGAGAGGGGCTCGGCCATTCTTCACACTCTCCTCCCCACAGGCTTTAGAACCGCTCGTGAAAGTCCCTGTTGGCCGGGAGGGCAGTGACACGAGAATCTACATACACGTGAGAGGGACTGACATCTCTTTTTCTCAGTGTTCTCATTTCTCAAGGAGGCAATCTCTCGCCTACTTAGCTCTGTTACTCTCTTTCAGCCACTCTGTTGTGTTCTCCACAGTTTCACCTATATTTTGCTAGATTTATTCCAAGGTATTTTGTTTGGTTATTTTAAAGAACACCTTTGTATATGAAATTTGCACTTAAATGCTTATTCTATTTGAATTTTTTGTGACAACTAGATTATTCAAATTCACCTTGAATTTTGACTATCAGCTTCTTTTTTTTTTTTACCATAATTTTCCATCGTTGCTTTCTTAATTTCTCTCTCCCTGTCTCTCTCCTAGTAATTTAGAAGTTAGGCACTCTATTTCTGTTTTTTAAGAGCAGTTCCAAAAAATTCACCAATATTCTGAAGATGACCATTATTTTACTTTACTCTCCTTTTCAACAGTCTAAGAATCCTATACATTGATGTGCTATTGTTAACATAAATTTAATTTCTATACAGTTTTGTGACTATACAAATTAAACATTTTTATTATCATTTTATATCACCAAAGTTTATTAGACATGCCCACATAACTAAAAACTAGTTATGTGGGCATGTCTAATAGTTTTTAACTCAGTTTCTTATATTTCAAACGTGGCTTTGATCTTCTTGAAAAACAGCCTTAGAACCCTCCTTTGTGAGGATTTTCTAGTAGTGAACTCTCTTCAGTTCATCTTTGGTGAGAATGTTTGGATTTTCCCCTTTTTGTAGAAAAATACTTTCATGGTTAGAAATTTCTAGGTTGATAGAATTTTTGTGAGCAGTTTCAAAATGTCTTTGGATGTGTTTCTTTTTTTTTTTTAATTTGTCCCTATGAGATGGTATTGGGCCTCCTGAGTGTGAGGAATTTTGTCTTCTATCAATTAATTTTTTAAGGTTTTTTTTTTTGGAAAGAGAGAGAGAGAGAGAACAAGAGGGGAAGGGGCAGAGGGAGAGGAAGACACAAAATCCGAAGCAGCTCCAGGCTCCAATTTGTCAACACAGAGTCTGATGCAGGGCTCAGACTCACGAACCTTAACCCACCGAGCCACCTAGGTGCCCCTGTCTTCTATCAATTCTGAAAAATTACCAACCTTTATCATTTTTTTTACCTCCTACCAGATGACGATTAAAAATAATTAGCCATCTCCGTAACCTCCGCCTCCGTTAACACCGAATTTCCCCCTCTGTCTATCCCTGTGCTCTATTCCAGGGGTTTCCCAACGCTGGATCCTAATTCTCCAATCCTGTCTTCAGTTGGAACCTAATGTGCTGTTTAATCCATCCACTATTTTTAATTCTAAGTAGCATATATTTTCTGTTTAGTATTTTTTTTTTAATTTTTTAATCCATCTGTTGTTTTGGGGATTCTTTCATTTCTTCATCATACTCCCATCAATACCCTTAGCAATGTTTTCAACTAATAAACCTCATTTCGTAGAGCAGTTTAGGGCTTAGGAACAAGTGAGCAGAAGCTGCAGAGAATTGTGCACAGTCCCCTCCCGGCGGCCGCGCCTTCTCCTCTGTTATTAGTCCCTCGCGGGGCCCTCACTGCCCTCAGCTGACGAGTCGGTGCGGAGACATTGTCACTGACCACGTCCACCCGTCCATCCGCGTTCACCCTCGTGCTGTGCGCTCAGTATGCAGCAAATGTGTAAGCGACAAGCACGTGAAGACTGTATCCACCACTGTGGTGCCATCGCTCCTTCCGGTGCCCTAAAGTTACCTGTGTCCCAGGCGCTTGTGTGGAGGCTCCTCCCAAACGCTGACAAATACTGCCCTTTCCACGGCTCCCTGAAGCTGGAAAGCACACCCTGTACGGTCTTTTCATCTTGATTCTGCACGCGGTAATGTGCACCTAAGTTTCCTCGGTGTCTTTTCATGCCTTGGCCGCCTGTTTCCTGTTAGCATGGACTGTTCCCCGAGGGTGGACCTCAGTTTCTTTATCCACTCACCTACTGACGGCTCCCACATTTTGGCAATTATTAATACAGCTGCTGTTTATAAACATCCCTTTGCAGGTTGTTGGTGGACATGTTTTCAGCTCTTCTGGGTAAATGCCAAGGGGCACGATTGCAGGGTCTCGAGTGGAGCCTCTTTCGTTTTGGAAGAAACCACCGGGCTGTCTGCGGAAGCGGCTGCACCACTCCTCACCCCCGGCTGCAGCGAGCGAGAGCTCCCACCGACACACCGCCTCCGTGTTTGTCGTCAGCGGTCCGGACTTGGGCCTTTCTAACGGAGGTACACGGTGAGCCCTTGCCTCTGACCGCATGCGCTGTGGGGCATCCTGGGATGCACTTTCTTGCCGCCTGTGTGTCTTCTTCAGCGGGCTGTTCAGATCTCTGGCCCATTTTCTAACTGAGTTCTTTGTTTTCTTGATGTTGAGTTTTTGTTTTATTTTTTTTTACATATTTACTTTTAATTTTTTAATACTTTATTGTCAAGTTGGTTTCCATATAACACCCAGTGCTCATCCCCACAAGTGCCCTCCTCCATGCCCATCACCCCCATTCCCCCTCCCCCATACCCATCAGTCCTCAGTTTGTTCTCAACATTCAGAGTTTTAAGAGTGCTTTATATATTCTGGAAACCGATCCTTTATCAGATGTGTCTTCTGCAAGTATTTTCTCCCAGTCTGGGGCTTGTCTGCCCATTTTCTTAAGAGTCTTTCACAAAGCAGAAGTTTTTCATTTTAATTAAATGAACTGATTATTACTGTCATAGACCATGCCTTCAGTGTTGTATCTAAAACGTCACGGGCAACCCAGGGCCACCTGTATGATCTCCTGTGTTCTGGGCTAAGATTTTATATCTTTGCCTGTTACATTTAAGTCTATAATCCACTCCCCATTAATTCCTGTGAAGGGGTAAGGTCTGTGTCTAGATTCTTTTTTTTGCATGTGGATGTCCAACTGTTCAGCACCAGTGGTTAAAAAGACAATCTTTTCTTCATTGTGTTGTCTTTTTTCCTTTGCCAAAGATCAGTAGACTGTGTGTAAGTGGGTCTATTTCTAGGCTCCATCCCGCTGCATTCATGGATTTGTATGGTCCGCCAGCGCCCCGCTCCTGTTATCCTGATGCCGTAGCCTAGGTCCTGACGCTGGGTAGTGTGTCTTCTGCTTTGTTCTTCTCTCATTAATTTTTAAAGACACATTAAGAAAGTATATATACGTAATTTCATTAATTTATATGTATATGTATATATATTTTTTCATGTTGTATAAAAAAATTTCCAAAATTTGTAGAAAATCATAGTCTCTGTGGTTGTTCCTGCTGATTTTTGCTCAATCTTGCAATTTTTTTTCCAAAAATCGAGCTGACATTCCTTAAATGTTTTCTGTAGAAGTTCTTTAAGGTGTCTCCCTCAGAAAAGACTTGTGTTTGATTCTACAAGTTGTAATAGAGGACCCTTTGTATGGAAATTTATAGCTCAGGGCATGTAGGGCCACTTTGCCTGACGGACAGCTTGAGGTGGTGAATTTTCAGGAGATACTTTTTTTAGTCTCTTCACAGGAAAGCTAAGACAGACTATTTTGATTCCTGCCATGCTCTGTGGGTCGGGTACACAGTTAGCCTGTCAAAGAAAATACCGGATATCCATTTCATTTGGATTACACACAAACAATGAGTAAATTTTCAGTATATATATTTTACAGGACACGTTCACATAAAACATTTTTCCTCTATCTGAAATCCACATTGAACTTGGCATTCTACAATTTGTCACTAAGTCTGGTAGCTCTGGTTAGTGCACTTTTTACAGTAATTCATCTGCTCACCGGGGCGTTCCAGGTCCAGACAGGTTCCAGACACATTTTAAGTAAAATTTTGTATCTGGTGTTGGGTCAGGGACCCCTTTGTTCTTTTGCTTGTGGACATCCAGTTTTCACATGACTAGTGATTGAAGACATTGCCCTTTGTTTACCAAATGGCCTCGAAACCCTTGTTGAAAGTGTTCGGACCATATATGGTGGGATTTGATCCTGGGCTAGTTTATTCCTTATCTGTCTGTCTTTCTGCCAGAACCACACTGTTTTGATTCCCACACTGTTTTGATTTCTGGGGCTTCATAATAAGTTTTGAAATCAACACATGTGAGTGCCCAGCCTGTCTTCTTTTTTACCATTGTTTGGGTTATCCACAGTCCCATGAGAGTCCATATGAATTTTAGGGTGAATTTTTCTACTTATGCAAAAAAGAAAGCCCTTTGGGTTTTAAGAAGAATCGCATGAAATGTGTGGATCACTGTGAACGGTACCGAAATTCAGACAACGTTAAGTCCTTCTAATCCAGGAGCTCAGGGCACCTCTCTAGATCGTTGTATCTACTTCAATTTCTTTCACCAGTTTTCAGTGTACAGATCTTTCACCTCCACAGTTAAGTTTATTCCTAAGTATATTATTCATTTTTATATTATTGTAAATGTAATTATCTTCTTAATTTCCTTTTTAGATGGTTCATTGTTGGTGTGTAGAATGCAACTGATTTTGGTGTATGCATTTCGTGTCTCACAACCTCACTGAGGTACACTCATCACCACATCAGGTGAGTGTGGGACCTTTAAGATTTTCTACATGAAAGATCATTTGATCTGCAAACCTAGATAATTTTACTTGAAACCATACACTTTGTAATGTACAGAATTTACCCTTTTTTAGAAAAAAAAAAAAGAAATAATAATCTAATTGAAATAAAGAATTCCGGCCTCACATTTTCAATAATGAAGAGAATGAAGGCGGACATTACAAACTATCTTGAAACCCATGACCAGGAGATACGACTGTATTTATTACCACAATATGGGGCACCGCTGAAGGTCTCAAGTTTGCTATTAACAACAAGGAAAAAAAATCTAAAGAAAATGTATATTCATTTTGGGAAGCAAAAAATAACCAAATCAAAATAAATCAAAACAAGCTAGGAAGTGAGAGTAATAAAGATTATAAAACTGAAATCAATAAAGATTAAAGATTAAACTAATAAAATAGTCAGGAAACAAAATCGCTAAAAAGATACATTTTTTACAAGGTGCTCTTTCAACAGGACAATGATCTAATTAAAATGTATGTGAGCTCAAGTAAAGAGCAAATGTGCAAAATCCTAAGGGCACAGAAATGTGATAAACACACAGAAGAGTTAAAATAATTAGTAGTAAATATTAGCCGTAACTCCAGGAAAATAACTGAAGAAACACAGAGAAGGTAAATAATCTCGTAAAACACATGTGATAAAAAGGATCCGAGGAAAATTAGAAATTTGAGTACACTGCTATCAAAAAAAAAAAAAGGAAAAGTTATTAAAGATAAGCCTTAAAAGAGAAAATATGTTAAATTGTTTCAGATCTTAGCATTTAAATAGCCGATAAATCCAGTGTTATTTAAACTATTCAAGAACAACAACAAAAAACATCAAATATTCCTTAGATCACGTTAGGAAAACAGAACAAATCATCACCAAACCTGATAAAAACAGAAAAATGGAAACTATAGACCAATATTAAATATTAATATAGTTGCAAAAATCTAAATAAAATATTAGTCATTGAAATCTATTAGTAAAACTGACCGAAGAATAAGTAATTATGATCAATTAATATTTTACTCTGGAAATGCAGAAACAGTTAAAAATCAGGAAAAATAACAAAGTAATTTACTAGATCCACAGATTAAAAATGGCAACCTCAGCGTGGGTTATCATAAATGCTGCAAACATTTGTCAGAATTGAAAAGTCATTCCTTCCCACCAACAGTGGAGGAGGGTGCCCGTTTCTCCACATCCTCGCCAGCATCTAGAGTTCTCTGATTGGCTCATTTTAGCCACTCTGACTGGCGTGAGGTGGTATCTCAGTGTGGTTTGATTTGTATTTCCCTGATGAGGAGGGATGCTGAGCATCGTTTCATGTGTCTGTTGGCCATCTGGATGTCCTCTTTGGAGAAGTGTCTGTTCATATCTTCTGCCCATTTCTTCACTGGGTTGTTTGTTTTTCGGGCGTGTAGTTTGGTGAGTTCCTTGTAGATTCTGTGGGGGAAAACCCTTTGCTAGTAATAGGAGAAAACTATTTGAAAATATAAAGTAAGTTTATTTAAAAAACAATAGAAAAAAACAGTTTTAAATACTGATTTGTTACAATCATTTACATCAAAATCAGGAGCAGTAGAGAAGTGCTTTTCATTGATGGCTCTACTTCATGTGATATCATAAGTAAATGAATAGCTGAAAGATGATCCTATAAATAAAAACTCCAAGAAAGTCTAAATTCTAAAAAGTAATGAGAAACATTTGATACATAATTTGATTCAGGATAACTATGCAGAAATCATTATAGAAGCAGTCACTGAAAATTGTACACATACGTTTATTAAAGTACATTTAAAATTGGTAAAAAATAATTTTAAAATAAATTAAACCATAAAGGGCATCATGTCTTCTTAGGCTTCTCTTGACTGTAACAGTTTCCCAGAATTTCCTCTTTTTTTTTTTAATGAACTTGACAGTTTTGTAGATGATGGATGAGGTATTTTATAGAATGACTCTCAGTTGGGATTTTTCTTAATTTTTCTATAGCGTTTATATATTTTTGAGAGAGAGAGAGACAGAGCGTGAGTGAGGGAGGAACAGAGAGAGAAAGAGACACAGAATCCAAAGCAGCTGCAGGCTCTGAGCTGTCAGCATGGAGCTCAACGCGGGGCTTGAACTCATGAATGGTGAGATCACGACCTGAGCCGAAGTCGGACTCTCTAATAGACAAAGCCACCCAGGTGCTCCTGATTTTTTTCCTCAGGGTCAGACTGGGGTTGTGGGTTTTGGGGAAGAAGACCACAGAGGTAAAGTGCCGTTTCTGTCACGTCAGAGGAGGGATGCATCCTGTGGGCACGACTTAAGGCCACAGATGTCTGCCTCCCTCACTCGACTGAGGCCCGGTCTGTCAGGTTTATTCACGGTGAAGTCACCCGTGTCCCTGGATTGGCGCTGTACTCGTAAGAAGACGCCTTCATGGCACAGACCACACTCATCAAGTATAGTTACACTCCACCTCCATGAGGGAGAAATATCTAGGTAAGGATTCTCTGCCTTGTCTTTTCTCGCCTATTTATTTATTCATCATTATCTATGCCAGCATAAGTCCATGGATATTTGTTTTATGCTTTTGCTTATAATCCAGTGTCACTTTACCATTCACATCTCTCCAGTTGCGGGCACCGGGAACGTTCCCAGACACATCCTCTGCCCCTTCGACCTGCCCCGTCATTGTGGGCTCTGCTTTCTGACACCCCAACATCCTCCAGGGGCCTCTTATATGTTTCCTTCCTGGTTCTAGAATCAGCTATTTTTCCAAGAATTTCTGGATCTACACTTGATAATGTTATCAGAAACTGTGATATGAGGGGCGCCTGAGTGGCTCCGTTGGTTGGGTGTTGGACCTGAGTTCAGCTTGGGTTGCCATCTCACAGTTCATGAGATCGAGTCCTGAGTCAGGCTCCAAGCTGGGTGTGGAACCTGCTTGGGATCTCTCTCTCTCTCTCTCTCTCTCTCTCTCTCTGTCCCTTGCTCGCAGGCACTTGCTCTCTCTCTCTCTTTCTCTCTCTCTCTCAAAATAAATAAGAAACTGCAGTCTGAGCTCCAGGTGGCCTAGAGGCTCGGAGACCCTGGGTCATGGTTGCTTCTAGCTCCTCTCAGCAGACAGAGCTGCAGACATGCATGTGCTAATCCGTGTTCAATAGGCACATCTACGAAGAGCTTTATCCGTAACCATCAGCATCACATCGGGCTAAATATAATCCAAAATCTGTGGCTCACTCGAGACTTCAATTCCATCTCCACCACCCACTGGCCTGACTGTCCGGTTCTGGAAGGCACATCTGGCGGTGTCAGAGCTGGATCCTGGATCTTTGCAGAACAAGTCCTCTGACGGCAGCTGCTCACGGACATTTTCTTCTGCCTCGGGTTCTACAGACCCGTGTCTGAATTTCCTTAGGTCAGCGCTTTTCCCCGACCCTCCTCAGCGAGGTCACTTCATGTAGCCCTAATACAGTTACATTATTTGTTTTTTTTTTTTTTTCTAGGAGAGAGAGAGAGACCGCGTGAGCAGGGGAGGGTCAGAGAGAGAGGGAGACACAGACTGTGAAATGGGCTCCAGGCTCTGAGCCGGCAGCCAGCACAGAGCCCGACGCGGGGCTCGAACCCACGAACCTCGAGATCATGACCCAAGCGAAAGTCGGACGCTTAACCGACTGAGCCACCCAGGCGCCCCACAGTTACATTATTTGTGTCACGTTTTGCATTCCATCTGCGATCCTACACAATTTCTTAAAATTTTGCATAACATCCATGTTCACTCTGTGCTGGAGAGTTCGGTGGGTTTACAAATGCACAGGGTGAGAAGCTTCGTTGTGCACAAATACCCCCTGGGCTTCCTCTGGGGGGCCTCCGGCTTCCTCTTTCCCCCTGGAAACACTAATTCCTTCATCATTTTCAGAGTTGTGCCTTTCCCAGAATATCCCGTACATAGGATCGTATGCGATGTCTGCAGACTGGCTTCTTTCTTCCAGTGATATGCGTCGATGAGTCACCCACAACTTTGTGTGGCTTGCTGGCTCATCCCTTGTTACTGCTGAATATTTTCCATCGTATGGATGCACCATAGCTGTTTACCCATTCCCCGACGGGAGGGCATCGTGATTAACTCCAGCCTCAGGGCGATTATGAATAAAGCTGCTACAAACACTTACACTAAGGATTTCTTTTGTGGACATAAAATTTTGGAACAACTATGTCAACCCTGTAAGTGCAATGACTCGATCATATGGTGAAATCATGTTTAGCTTTGTAAGCACCTGCTGAGCTGTCTCACGGTGGCCGCACCACATTGCTTTCGTGCCATGCATGAGTGGTACTTCCCGTTGGTCTGTATCTTCACCGGCAGTGGGTGCCGTCCATTTGTTGGTTTGTGTATCGGAGCCGTTAATGTATGTGTAGCGGCATGTCGGTGTCGTAATCTGTAAGTCCGTGATATCAAATCATGCTGACCTTCGTTTGTGAGTTCATTTGCTATCTGTTATCTACTCTTTGAAGTCCTTATTCAGATATGTTGACGACTTTATAAGAGTTTGTATTTTTACCACTGGTTTTTTAAAAGTTTTTGTATATTTTGGATACAAGCCATTTATCAAATATTTCCTCTCTGTGGCTGGTGTTTTTGACTCCCTTGACTACGTGGTTCGCTAAGCAGAAGTTTTTATTTTAAACATTTCAACTTATCTACTGAGTGAATTTTGGTGAAAAGTGTAATGTCTTGGTGTGGAAGGCCATGATGATTGTAGGTGAGTGTCCAACTTCCCAGCACCGCTTGCTGAAAAGACTATCTTGATTCCGCTAAGTAGATTTTGTTTCTCGGTCAGACTTCGACTGATTATATTTGTGTGGGTCCATTTCCGGGTTCTCAGTTCTGTTCCACTGATTTGTGTGTCTGTTTTTATGACCGCTGCTTTATAGTAAGCTTGGAAAGAGCGCTCCAACTTTGGTCTTCAGTATTATGTTAGCTATTCTAGATCTTTTGCCTTTACATTTTTTTAAAATCAAGACTTTATTTTTTAAGGCAGTTTTAGGCTCACAACAAAATTGAGGGGAAAGTCCACAGATTTCCCGTGACTCCCACCCTCTTACAGGCAAAGACTCCCCCATTAGCATCACCCACTCCAGAGTGGTGGGTTTTTACCATAGATGGACTTACATTGACTCGTCAGTATCTCTGGAAGTCCATAGTCCACATTAGGGCTCCCTCTCGACGTTGTACATTCTGCGGCTTGGACAAAGCCACCCGCCCACCATTATGGCATCATACGGAAGAGTTTCACTGCCCTAAAATGCCTCCGTGCTCCCCTACTCACCCCTTCCTCCCTCTAAACCCTGACAATCACTGATTCTTTTACTGTCTCCATAGTTTTTCCTTTTCCAGACGATCACATATTTGAAATCATACAGCACGTAGCCTTTTCAGATTGGCCTCTTTCAGTTAGAGATATGCATTCAGTGTTCCTCCGGGGATTTTCACTGCTTGATAGCTCATTTCTTTTTACTGAATAATATTCCATTGTCTGGGTAGATCACAGTCTATTACTCCATCACCTCCTGAAGGACATCTTGGTTGCTTCCAAGCTTTAGTAATTATTCCTAAAGCTGCTATGAATACCCCTGTGCAGGTTTTTGTGTGAACATGGCTTCTAACTCCTTTGGATAAAAATCAGAGAGTGAAATTGTTGGATCCTATGGTAAGAATATGTTTAATTTTGTAAGAAACCACCAAACTGTGTTCTGTGGTGGCTGCCCGATGCTGCATCCGCACCATCAGTGAGCGTCAGCTCCTGCCCCACACCTGGGTTTGTCAGTGCTCTGGATGTGGGCCATCCTGAGAGGTGTGTGGCTGTTCCCGTGGCTGCATCTCCCTGCTGACATGTGACGTGGACTATATCCTCATATGCTTACCTGCCATCAGCATATCTTCTTTTTTTTTAATTTTTTTTTTAATGTTTTATTTATTTCTAGGAGAGAGAGAGAGAGAGCGTGAGCAGGGGAGGGTCAGAGAGAGAGGGAGTCACAGACTGAAACAGGCTCCAGGCTCTGAGCTGGCAGTCAGCACAGAGCCCGACGCGGGGCTCAAACCCACGAACCGCGAGATCATGACCTAAGCGAAAGTCGGACGCTTAACCGACTAAGCCACCCAGACGTCCCAGCATATCTTCTTGACTATACTCTCTGTCAAGGTGATTGGCGCACTTTTTAATCTAATTGTTTTCCTATTGTGGAGTTTTAAGAAGTTTTTGTTTTGTTTTGTTTTGTTTTGTATATTTGGTGACAGTCTTTTATTGGATGTATCTTTTGTAAATATTTTCCCCCATCTGTGGTGTATCTTATTCTCTTGACCTAGTCTTTCTCAGAGGAATCTTTAATTATCATGAAGTTCAGTTTATCAGTTCTTTCTTTCATGGAATTTTTTAAAATAAAACATCACCACCACACCCAAGGTCACCTGACGTTTCTCGTCTGTCATTGCTAAGTGTTTCATAGTTTTGCATTTTACGTTTAGGTCTTAGATCCATCCTGACTTGATTTGCGTGAAGATTGTAAGGTCTGTGTTTGAATTACTCTGCTCCGCGTGGCTGTCCCCCTAAGGCCTCCACCACTGACGCTGAGACAGTGAGTGTCCCCACTCTGCCAAGCTCTCTGCCTGCACCTGCCCTGACTCTCCACGCAGCCGCTTGGTGTGCTGTGCATCTCCTCTGGAACCCGGGAGGGATAAACTTCTCTGTTTCACTCTCCTCCTGGTCTTCTGTTGAAGCACAGCTCACCATCAGAAACCCCAGGGCTCTACTTTAGAAATGTTAATTTAACCAAGTCCCAACTTGTTCATAAGCATGTCTAATCATACACCTTGTAGGTATTATTATTTTGAACAAACTGTTAGGTCTTAGAGCAACTGAGAATAAGAACAGTCAAAGTTTTTATTTCACCTTGTTTCTTCTCTGATGCACTTCCTTGCTCTACAGAGATCTCAGTTTCTGACCTATATTGTTTTCCTTCTCTTTGAACAATTTCATTTAACATTATTGCGAGGAAAGTCTGCTGGAAACAAATGCCCTCAATACGGTTTGTCTTGGAGTCTTTATTTCTTTATCACTTTCGAAGGATAATTTCTCAGGGTTCGGAATTCTGGGTCATTTTCTTTCTCTAAATGTTTTAAATATTTCATTCTACTGTCCCCTTGCTTGCTTGCTTTATAAGAAGCCAAATGTAACTCTTACATTTGTTCATCTATAGGTGAGGTGTGCTTCTCCTCTGGCTTCTTTGGGGATTTTTTTCTATATCTCTAGTTTTCTACGGTTTTAAAATGATTTTCCCAGATACGGTGTTATAGACCTTTATCTTTCCAGTGTCTCCTGAGCCGCCTGGATCTGCGTCTGATACTAATTTGGGGAAATTATCAGTCATTATTGTCTCAAATGTTCCTTCTGCTCCTCTTTCTCTTAATCCACTTCTGGTGTTCCCATCATGCCCGTGGCTTCCCCACGGCCCGTGCATATTCTGCTCTGTGTTCTTCAATCTTCGTTCTGTCTGGTTTTTGGTTCTCGAGGATTCTACTGACATGCCCTGTAGCTTAGGGGGGTCCTTCCTGAGCCGTGTCCAGTCTGCTGATGGGTTCATCGAAGGCATTCTTCACTCCTGTTACAGGGCTGTTGTTTTTTATCCTCAGTGTTATTTTTGGTTCTTCCTTAGGATTCCGTGTTCCTGCTCACACGGCCCATCTGGTCTTGCATGCTGGCTGCTTTGTCCACAGAGCCCTTAGCATATTCATCATCGTTGTTTTTAAATTCCCGGTCCAGTAATTCCAACATCCCTGCCATGCCGGGTCTGACGTTGCTCTGTCTTCAAATGTGTGCTTTGCCTTTTGGTGCGCCTTCTAATTTTTTCTCTCTAGCTGAGCATGATGTACAGGGTGGAAGTCACTTCTGTAACTAGGTCTTTAGTGGCGTGGTGGTGAGTGTGGGGAGGGAAGCATCGCAGCCCTAGGCTAAGGGCCCAGGTTGCAGACGACTGTGGGCTTCACACACACTCCTCAGGTTTGTTCAACACCCTTACGTGGAACAGGTAGGCTGGAAGGGGCTAGACGCAGGCACTTCCCATCCCCCTGGTTAGTTAGATGCTAACAAGTAGGTTCCCTTGTGTTAACCAGTCCTCCTGTGTCCAGACCTTGTTAGCAAGAAGGGAGTGCTCTGCTGTATTACAGAATGCGTCCTTCTCCCCTCCTGCGGGAAGTCCGAGGCGCTTCTTGTCTGATGTTTGTTGAGGGAAGCTGGTTGAGCTCCTGGAGGTAAATCTCTTACTACTGTGGACACTCTTCCATGACTGGGTCCCCCTGGGACCTGAGCCTCCAGGAATTCAGCACCTCCTGCCGGCATTGGCTCCCACAACGGTTTCCACGTGTGAGACCCCGCCTGGGAAAGCGTGGCGCCTTCCCCATGAACTTTACAGTGAGTCTGCTGAAATCTACCAAACAGGATTTGGGGGTTTCAGTAGGGATTTTATTAAACTTAGAGCTTAAGTTGGAAATAATTGACGTCTTAACAATATTGAGTCTTCCAGTCCCTCACAAAAAAAATCTCTCCCTCCCTTGATCTTTGATTTCTCATCAATTTTGAATTTTTTCACATGTAAATACTGTACATATTTTATTAGGTTTATATCTAAGCATTTCACTTTTTAATGATATCTTTAAAGTGATTTTTATTTGAAGAGCACCTGAGTGGCTCAGTCTGTTAAGTGTCCAACTGTAGCCCAGATCATGATTTCATGGCACCTGGGATCAAGCCCTGTGTCAGGCTCTGTGCTAACAGAGTACAGCCTGCTTGGAATTCTGTCTCCCTCTCTGTCCTCCTCCTCCCCCTAATCTCTCTCTCTCTCTCTCTCTCTCTCAAAATAAATAAATAAACTTAAAAAACATAGTTTATTTGAGATTCCAATTGTTCATCACTGTCATAAGGGAAGAAATTAACTGTCGTACGTCAACTTTTGTCCCACGCTCAGGTGTCACTCACTGGGTCTCTCTCTGTGTCCCTGTTTCCCCCTCGCAGATGGGTCTGCATAGATGCTCTAAATGCAATCAGATTTTTTTAGAAGTATATACTAATGTTTTTGCTGATGTTCTATATTGCCTTCTTTTCAATGCCATTGATTTTTGTTTAATTTTTATTTCTTTTCTTCTTCTCACTTTCATTTATAAATCTTTCTTTCTCTCGTTTCCCAATGTTTACATTATAATTCTAGGTCTTTCTTATTTTCTAATGTATGCATTAAGTGCTATACATTTTCCTTTAAGCACTGCTTTTGCTGCATCTTGTAAATTTTAAGTTGTATTTTCTTTTAATTTAGTTTTTTTTATTTCCTTTAAGATCTATCTCATTGACACATGTTTTATAGACATATTCGCCTATTCTCAAGCTATATTCCTGGTATTGATTTATATTTTAATTCCACTGTGGTCTATAAACATAGCTGGTTTGATTTTGTTCTTTTTAAAGACATTATGGTGTGTTTGATGACCCAGAGTTTGATCTAACTTGGTGAATGTCTGATGTTAGCTGTAAAAGGATGTATATTCTGCTTTTGTTGGATGGAGTGATCTACAAATTCAAATCAAATGAAATTGATTGATGTTGCTGTTCAAGAAAACTATATACTTATTGATTTTCTGCCTGTTTGATGTATCAATTACTAAACAAGGGTGTAGAAACAGACTCCTCCTAGAGCAGTGAATTTTTTGTTTTTCCTTTCTATTTGATTGCTTTTGCCGCATGTATTTTACTGCTATGTTCTTAGGTACATACATGTTTAAGATTTCTATCTTTTTAGAGAATTTTCCCCTTGCTCATCATGGAATGTTCCC
Source organism: Proteles cristata cristata (assembly GCA_017311185.1). Taxonomy (NCBI): domain Eukaryota; kingdom Metazoa; phylum Chordata; class Mammalia; order Carnivora; family Hyaenidae; genus Proteles; species Proteles cristata. The sequence continues at coordinate 141,605 of JAESUZ010003611.1, read as the reverse complement.
CACCATCCCTGATGATTTTCTTTGCTCCAAGCTCCTTTATCTGAAATTAACAAGAGCTCTCCAGTTTTCCTCTGACATGTCTCACATTCCTCCAGCGACTGTGTGCCTTTGTCTCCACCACAGACTTCAGGCTTCCCTAATCCTCTTCCTTGGGAAGTCTGGTCGTGCAGCCCTTTTAGCTGGGACCACGGGAGCTGCTGTGAGGTCAGGTGCCAGGGGAAGGATGGTCCACCTCCTTGCCATCCCCACCAGGGTGGCCCCCATCCCAGGTGGCACTGGAGAATTAGCTGTCCTTCAGGTGGGACGCGTGTGGGACAGTCTTCGCACCCACATGGAAAATGCCCTCCCTGTCTCCTCATGATCCCTACGCTGTCCTGCCAGAGGCATTTTGGGTGCCTTCCTCAGGGTCCCCTCAGGACTGAAATCCGGGAGTCTCTCACTGCCGTGTGGGTCTCTCTGCCTCAGCAGCACCAGGACTTGCCTTGAGCTGCCCTGCACCACCCACCCCAGGTCGGGGGCCGAGGCTCTGTATCATATCTGTCTCTAGACATCAGGGAGGCAGATTTCCCTGTGACCCGGGTTCTCTCATATGTTCATAAAAAGTTGTTGCCTATGGGGCTTTTCCAGTCTTTTCTTATTACAGGACAGAAATGACAATTTTCATGATCTTTAAAGTCAGAGTCGAAAGTGGAAGTCCTATATATTTGTACACAAAGAGAAAAAATATGAAGGATTCATTGTGAAAATTGAAAAAAAAATACAAACGGGAGAGATAAAATGTAGTGCATCAAGTTCTTAGAAATGGCTGGAAAGAGGGAACCGAAATACTAAGTTGAGAGACTGATTTGGAAAAAGAAGAAGGACACTTCCTCATCAAGAAAGAATGACAAAGACGAGAAATACAATAAGAGAAGATCTGAGACATTGTGTTAGAATGGACGTGGTATTTTACAAAAGAAGAAAATTGGGGCACCTGGGTGGCGTAGTCAGTTAAGCATTGGACTTTGGCTCAGGTCATGATCTCATAGCTTGTGAGTTCGAGCCCCACATCAGGCTCTGTGCTGACAGCTCAGAGCCTGGAGTTTGCTTCAGATTCTGTGTCTCCCAATCTCTCTACCTTTCCCTCATTTGCACTCTCTCTCTCTCTCTCTAAAAAATATAAATAAATAAACAAACAAATTATTTAAAAAATGTTTAAAAGAGAAGAAAATTAAGTAGTCTGAATTACAGGGAATTTAGTGACGTGAGCAGTAGAAATTATTATAGTAGAAGCAAATAGTACAGAATCTATGAAAATTCAGTTAGCGGGGAGAGGTCACCTGACGTCAGGGCAGGATTTATGTGGAAACTCAGTGGCCACGTTTCCCAAATTTCTGCCCCGTTACTCACCTGCTCAGGGTCGGGAGAGGACGGGCCTCACCCAGAGCGATGGCTGGTGGGGCTGTCATTGCCAAACAACACCGACTGCAGGGTTAGGCAGCAGACCTTTGTGCTGCCTCGGTGCTGGGGCTCTGCACGTCCCAGGTCAAGGTGCCGCAGGCTTGGTTTCTGGTGGTCTCTGCCCAACCCCCAGTGATGGCCATCCTGCCACTGTGTTCCCACCTGGCCTTTATTGAGCCTGCCCTGCTAATGACTCCAGCTTCGACTTTGGGGACACCAGCCCTGGGATTAGCCTCACTGTGAGGATCTCTTTCAACCTTAATTACCCCTTTAATGGCCCTGTCTCCAACACAGTCACTTTGAAGGTTAGGGCTTCAACATTTGAATTTTGAGGGGACCGAGTTCAGTCCATGACACTGCGCAGGGCACTGGCATAAGGTCAGTGGTGGGAGAACGCAGCGGCAGAGTGGTGTCCATCCAGGATGAAGACTGGAGAGCCCGTCCAGGCTGCCGGCTTCGGGGGAGGGGACGCAGGGATCAAGTCCACACAAAAGCCCAAGGAATGATATTTCTCAACTCTTTCTGAAAAGGAGACAAGTGATTCCTATGAGAACCCATAAGAGTTGGATGATTCTGTGTTCACTTGCCCCTGTGACATATGGCTCGTTTCTTTCAGGGAACAGGGAGGTGCTGTGGTCAGGCCGGCCTACGGGCCACTGATGGCTCTGTCACAGGTATAAACTACGCTGCTACGTGCGGCCACTTGGCTGAAGGTTTCACCTCATCTGAAAGTGAATTTGGAAAAGTTCCCAGATTATGTGTTTGGTTCTCTAATTTACAACTCCAAACATCAGCACGGTGGGTAAACCAGCGCCCTCTCCCGGCTGCTCCACCAGCCACGGCCCCCTTGCACCTGCGGGCACCTCTGGCGGAGCACCTGGGCCTCGTCCCGTTGATGTGAGCCCCGCTAAGCGCTTTGAATTCTAAATCCTAACTCACAATACAGAGTAATTTCATGTTCTGCCCATTCCACCTGTTTCTGAAAGCAAACCTCATCCCTTGTTGGAAATAATACTCACATGGCCACACGTTTGAAAATATTTTTGCTCCTGATGCAAGTTCTTAGGAAAACGTATTTGAAATTCTTTTTTTTTTTGTAAATATTTTTATTTATTTCTAGGAGAGAGAGAGAGAGAGACAGCATGAGCAGGGGAGGGTCAGAGAGAGAGGGAGACACAGACTCTGAAACAGGCTCCAGGCTCTGAGCTGGCAGTCAGCACAGAGCCCGACGCGGGGCTCGAACCCACAAACTGCGAGATCATGACCTAAGCGAAAGTCGGACGCTTAACCGACTAAGCCACCCAGGCGCCCCGTATTTGAAATTCTTAAAACCAAATCCTGAGTTGAGGGAGACCCCCAAGGGCTCCGCTGAGCCAGGCGGTGCTAACCCTACATTTTCTCTGTGATCTCAAAACATGCTCCAAGTTCATTGCCTGAAGTCCTCATTATAAAATTGTCTGACCCTGGAGGCCCATCAGGTGTTGTCTGTAGAAGAAGTGGGGGTCAGCTTCTGAGGTTTAAGAGCAAGAGTCCTGAGCCTCACAACCGAGCGACAGGAAGGACGTCCTGGCAGCGGGCCGGTGTCTGCGTCCCCCAAGTGCCCCCGCGGCTCCCACAGCACAGGAAGGGCTGCAGGTGATGCCTCAGCCCCCAAGTCGTGCAGACTCCAGACCAGGCAGGTCCGAGCCCCAGCGCCCAGCACCGGGGTCACTCGGGGCGGCCTCTCTGTGTCACCCCAGAAGCAGGCTGTTCTGTGCAGACTCTGAGGGTAACGGCAAAGCAGAGGCGGCACCTATTCAAGAGTGCAGAGTAGTTTTAGTCATTTAGTGATTACACTTCCACGCTAACAATTCATATGCTAATTAAACCTGTACCTATTCATTACAGCAGCGTTTCTAATAGATCACGCACACTAACCTCGTCTTGGGTTACCATTTGAACTTAAAAACGCAGAAACGATGCTACTTTTTAAAATATTTAGACAGTTCTACTAATGATGGTTGAGAAAACATTGTTTGTACAACTCACCTCGTTTGCATATGTGGCTTCTTTATATAATCACAAATCCTTTGCCAAACTTACGCTTCGACTTGTGTGTTCTCACGGCATTCTCGCTGCCGCTGCTACATCGCACTTGGCTAAGGAACTCGTCGCCAGTCTTGCAGCCCAGTGGCTGTGGTGTTCTGAAAGTTGCCCAAGTGACTCAGCTGGAGGACTGGCCTGCGGACCAGCTCAGCCAACTCCCTCCAGGAGCCGAAGTGTCCCCTAGCGCCTGGACACTTCCCGTCCCCACAGACCTTTGACGCTCCACCACCTGCGTTCTAAACCTCCAGCTGTGGCCTCTGCAGCTTTAGGTGAGTTACTCAGTCTGTGTCAGTCCCCGGAGTGCTCGTGGAGGAACACAATACAAGTTAGCTCTAAGTGTGTAGAAGTAACTATTTAGGAGAAAACATACCTCTCGCTCCTTAAGTCGGCCATAGTTGGGCCCAGAGGAAGGTCCGTCAGGGCCCTGAATTTAATATCTCCAAATGCCTTTGAGCCTTGTAGGCATTTGTCTGGTGCTCTGAGCTGGGACTTTCCACCTTTGCAAGGAAGTCTCTCTCATTCACAGACGCTCACACTTCATCCCTAATATCGTGGTTGTGATGCAGACTTAAATAACGAATCAACAAACATGGCTAAAGATGAGCATGCTAAGAAATGTGACTATAGGGAAAGAGAAAGCAAGCTTTTCTTCTTTGGTTCTTTTTAATGATCAGGGTCCACAAGGCACAGGAGGAGGCAGTGATGTGGCCGGAACGTAAGTGCTGCTGCTGCGTGAATGCTGGGCCAGCAAACACGGGGATCCAAGAGAGAGTGTCCACTCCAGCTGTGGAAGGACCGGGGCTCTGGTCGCCTACTGCTGTGTAATAACTCGCCCGGAATTGTGAGTTGTGGGGCTTCAGGAGGTCATACTGAGCCTCACAGTCTGGGGAGCCAAGTGGCTCAATGAAGGGGGTTTCAAGCCTGCGAGATCTCTACTGCCCCCTGGGCCAGCGCTCCAGGCCGGCCCGCTCGTGGGGCTGGGAGTCCACGCTCACTCCCAGCTGGGGCTCAGGGGGACCGTCAGCGTGGCACCTGCCACCTGTCCCTGGGCTTTCCTCACAGCCCTACGGCTGGTTCTAAGCACACGTGGACCAGGGAGTGAGAAGTGGAAGCTGGCTGAGCCCAGACACATCTGGTGTTATTGGCACTGAGCTGCCCCAAGCCCACGGTTGAGTTGAACACTATTGAGGACACTGTTGAGGACACCCTGTCCCCTCGGCTGCAGCACATCTGCTCAGAGGCTTCCCAGGTGCAAGGACACATGTGCAAGGGGAACATGGCGGACGGGGTGCGGGTGGACTGCAGTGTCCGGGGCAGTGGGGCGGCTTGGGCAGGCTCTTCAGTTTGCTGAAGCCATTTGCTCCACACGAAGGAGGTGAGCACCATCCCCCCACCACCCCAGCCCGTCACTGCCCAGCCTCTTTGTAGAATTGAATAAAATGAGCTACTAAAGACAGACATTAAAAGCACATGAAATGAGATACTACCTCATGTCAGTTGAGTGACTAAAACGAACAAATCAGAGGACTCCAGATGCTGGCGAGGATGTGGAGACACGGGCACCCTCCTACACTGTTGGTGGGAATGTGAACTGGTGCAGCCCCTCTGGAAAACAGTGTGGAGGTTCCTCAGGAAACTAACACTAGAACTCCCCTATGACCCAGCAATAGCACTGCTAGGAATTTACCCAAGGGACACAGGAGTGCTGATGCATAGGGGCACACGTACCCCAATGTTCATAGCAGCACTCTCCACAATAGCTAAAACATGGAAAGAGCCTAAGTGTCCATCAACAGATGAATGGATCAAGAAGATGTGGTTTATCTATACCATGGAATACTACATGGCATTGAGAAACAATGAAATCTGGCCTGTGTAGCCACATGGATGGACCTTGAGGGTGTTATGCTGAGCGAAATAAGTCAGGCAGAGAAGGACAGATACCATGTGTTTTCACCCATATGTGGATCTTGAGAAACTTAACAGAAGACCACGGGGGAAGGGAAGGGGAAAAATAGTTACAAGCAGAGAGGGAAGGAGGCAAACCGTAAAAGACTCTTAAACACAGAGAACAGACAGGATGGATGGGGAGTTGGAGTGGGGAGAGGAAAAGCGGGTGATGGGCATGGAGGAGGGCGCCTGTTGGGATGGGCACTGGGTGTCGTATGGAAGCCAATTTGACAATTTATTAAAAAATAAAAATAAATAAAAGCACATGAAACATAAGCCTGATTTCTCTTTGTATTAGATGTATTATCTAAGTGATTCTGTTTGAAAGTTTCCAAACACGTCACCTCCACGCCTGGGTTTCTGCCAGCTCTCATCCGGGGGCTTACAGAGCTCGCCCTGAGCAGCCCGGGTCCCGGCAGACAAGGACTCGGGTGTGAGGATAGGGAACTAGGTAAGTTGACCGAATCGTGTGGGATACGGCCATGCTTATTTTTGTTTGTCTCTTGCTTCACTTCTCAGACTTGACCGTAAGCTGCCGCAGGGAAAGGATACATGCTGTTCTCAGGACTTTCAGGAGTAGCAGGTGCATGGGTTGTTGGAAAGGAAGAGCTTCAGAGATCAGCAAACACAAATGCTGGAAGAGTGTGTGTGTGTTGCGTCTGCTGCAGAGACAGAGCTGCCCGTGGGTGAGATACTCATATACGTACCTGAGACCCTCCTTTCTGCAAGGGGAATAGGGAGTTAACGGAAGCCGCACGGCTGGGAAGTAGACGCACTTACCAGGTTACACCCTTCATGACGGTCTGGTTTTGTCCACATGTATGATGACACTTGGGGAGAAACCCTCAGTCCCACCTCCTTTGATCAGAATAGCCTACTTAGGCCTGCTTTATAGAAACAGAGATTTCACCTTTATCGTTTGCTTTCAGTTTAGAAATTCACAGCATGTGTACAGTGTTATTCGGCTCAGATTGAGTAGATGTCATATATGTGCACGTGATATTCTGCTGGGTGCACACAGACCATGGACATCACGGCCCTCGGAGCTGGTACTTTGCCCAGTGAGGATCCTTCCACTGGATTCTGGCCGGTGGCATGGAAGCCAGGCTGGGGGTTCCGTTGCATCCGTGCCTCCCCTCCCTCCCCTCCAAGTGCATCTGAGCGAGGCTGAGTGTTTAGCTGTTCGCTTCTGCAGCGCTCTCGCGTGGCTGCGGACGGCAGCCCTCACGGGACACGCGTGCTCCCCAACTTCAGACAGGGGAGGAGACGGCCGGCACAGAGCCTACCGCAGTGTGCAGTGTGTGACGCCAATCGGCTATGTTTAGATAGTGAGATGAGGGCACTGTGGCTGCCCTGACATATGTATTTCCCCTGCTGCCCGGTGCTCTGTGAGGTGACTCCGTGGTGTTTGGACCTGGGATCTTATCTGGGACGCACTGGGTGCTCACAGAACATTTGCTGAATGAATGAACGAGTGCATGAATTCATACATACTGGGTCAATGGTGGAGACCTTTTCTCTGTGATTGCGGTATACTGGAGAACCGGATTGTATTTCTTTGCTCATCTGACTGGTCTTCCAACCAACATGAAACTTTTTTTTTTTAATATATATTTTTTAATGTTTTTTATTTATTTCTAGGAGAGAGAGAGACAGCGTGAGCAGGGAAGAGTCAGAGAGGGAGTCACAGACTGAAACAGGCTCCAGTCTCTGAGCTGGCAGTCAGCACAGAGCCCGACGCGGGGCTCGAACCCACGAACCGCGAGATCATGACCCAAGCGAAAGTAGGACGCTTAACCGACTAATCCACCCAGGCGCCCCCCAACATGGAACTTTTTGAGGGAAGCACTGTGCTCTGTCTCCATATCACGAGTGTTTCATACAGAGTCCGATCCGTTGCAGAAGACGGAGAAACATTACCTGACGGGATGGATGCGTGCATGTACATGAAGATTGTCTATGCTGAAGCGTGTGGCAGGAGCTCACCCCTTTCATGGCTGAGTAGTACTCTGCTGTCGACGTGCCCCTAGCTCATGCATCCATCCCCAGTTAGTGCACATTGAGGTCGTCTCCACCTCTCAGCTATTGTGGACGATGCTTTGGTAGATGTAGGCGCACAGGTGTCCATAGATCCCCACTTTTGATGCTTTTGGGGGTACGCTCAGGAGTGGACCCGCGAGGTCATCTGGTCCCTCTGTGGTTACGGTCTGGGTGAGCTGCCTGTGCTTCGTGTAGGAAAGCTGCACCACTTTCTGTGCCGCCAGCAATGCAGACGTTCCGATTTCTCCACACCCTCTCCAGCCCTTTTGAATAATAGCCATCTTCACGGCTGCGAAGTGCTATCTCATGGCTTTGATTTGTATTTCTCTAAGGACTGGTAACATTGAGTGCATTTTCCTGTGTTGATATAGCCCTCTTTTTGCAAAGAACTATTCATGGGTTTTTTTGTTTTGTTTTGTTTTTGCCCATTTGCCATTTGGATCGCTTGTTGTTGACTTGGGGGAGTGCTTTCTATATTCTGGATGTTAACCTTTTTTTAGGCATCTGATTTTCAAATATCCCTCCCCCTTCTGCGGGTTACCTCTTCCCTGTCTCAACAGTGCCCTTTGGTGAACAAGATTTTGAAATTATCATGTAGTTCAATTTGTCTATTTTTTTTTTTTTTTTGGCAGATGTTTTTTCTGTCACATCCAAGAAATCATCACCAAATCCAAGGTCATGAAGCTTTTTTCCTTGTTTTCTTCTGAGGGTTTTACAGTCGGAGCTCTCACAGTTAGTTCTTTGAGCCATATTCTTCTTGATAGTGAGGGTGTGTTTATCTCAGAGCTTCTCATCACAATCCCGTCCCTCATATAACCTGCCCATGTGCTGCCTAACCAGCTAAAGATCTCAGACTTTCAGCTGTTCTGGTGTTAATAAAGCTTGAAAGACTAGCCCAGAACAAACTCAACCTTCCTCTGTTTCCCTACAGAGCAAGGAAACAAATGTCACTTTACACCTTTTTTTTTTTCCTGGGCTAATGTTGAAATGCAAAACTACTTACTCTTCTGAACCTCTTCAAAAAGCTGATGAAGTCAGCAGACGGTGGAAAACAGTAAAACTCCCGGGCAAGGTGTGTGTGCCGGCTGACTGCTGCGTCCCCATTTTGATGCTCATTGAAACACACCGGGCATTTTAAAGGTCTTCTCGGCATATCAGGCAGCGAAGCCGTGGGGACAGAGTGGGTTGTTTACTAGTGACTGGGGACTTTGCCAGACGTTTTCCCTGCTGGTGCTATTTGTCTTAAATATCCTTGTTCTAATCGCATGCACAGAAGGCTTGAGCTGACTATTCTTCACGAAAAAAAAAAAATAAGAAAAAAACCCTACACTGCAATAATGCTTAATTTGTGGAAAATCGCATTATGAATCAAGCATTTAGCAGCAGGTGGGCTGTTTGGTTTTGAGTTGTGAACTTTCCTTCATAATCCGACATAATGCTGAAATATCAGCGAGCGCTTACCAATTTGGAAAACAGGGAAGCCTCCCTGATAGGAAATCTCCTATCAGGAGAGATTCTGCCTGGGCTATTAGATGTAGTGCTCTCAAACGTGGAGCAAAATTGAGCTCCTAAAAGATCTGACCAGACTTAGAAATTTAATAGGACCCTTCCCTTTTGTGTTTCAAAGAGTTTCAGAGTCTCAGTTCGAGAATGGGAAAAATGTCCCCATCTCTGTGCTTCTCAGTACAGAGCCACAATCCTTTATTACTATAATTATTATTAGCTGTAATAACAGTGCTGCTATACTCTGATTGAATGTCTAATATTTTAAATATATTGTAGTCTCTGCTTTACATAATTCCAAAGAGCAAAGTACTCCATCAGCTAAGCTTCGTTTAGACGAAAAGCGGAAAGTCTAAAAATCAGCTTCACAATGAGCATCAAAGACCCCAGGTCTCCCGTGAGGAGGGATAACGCTTGAGGAGGAAGGCCGTTATGCAGATAACGGGGCTTCTGTCTGTCTTTGTCACAAGGTATGACGATAATTAATGAAAAATGAATTGAGTGGAGAAAGGAGGCCCCACGTTTTGGAATAATGGTGTCACATTTGCTGCTTCCTTTTGTCCAGAACTGAGCAACGTGCTTCCCCTCGGTCCTCAGAAGAGGGTCCTCCTCCCCTCAGATCCCCTTCAGCTGGGAGCCTCGTATGAATGCAGACTCTCAGGCTGGAGCCCAGACCTGCAAGATCACGATTTTCATTGTAACACTCCCCCCGGGGGGGTGGGGGGGTGCCCAGGACCCTTCTCTGTGCCCAGAGACGTTACTCGTGAAGCCCGAGCAATTTGTCTGCAAAACTGATGCATAACTGGCACATGTCCGTCATTTTTATAATAGCAAACGCTGGTGTGTGCGCGTCTCTTTCCTCGCTCGAAACTATCGGCAGTCTTGTGAAACGCTGCTAACAGTAGAGGCCGGGCCGGGGTGGGGGACGTAGCGGGAGGGTGAATGTGTCGCGTGAAGCGGAGAACGCGACCTTACTTTCATTTTTAGCATCCTGACCCGCAAGCAGGACGCTCCTGCACCCCACAGCGCCAGGAGTGTGAATGCAGAGGCAGGGCATCAAAAAGCAGACCTTGTGATGCCCCCCCACCCCCGCCTGCTGCTGGGTTTCGAGCAGTTGTTTCCTGCGACTTTCCCTGATTAACATGCATCAGACAAGTTAAGGGACCTGAGTGAAAACCCAGCTTTCCAGAACTGTCAACGTGCTGCCCTTCGATAAATGGTCCAGAGTTGCCGCACGACGTGGGGATGGGGATGTGTTCAGGCACTAAAACCGCGGTTCGCATGACATCATTCCATATCAGATTACACTGTAATGTCAGGAATGTAATCATTAGCATTTAAACATGCATAAAATTTAATTAACCTACTTACCAGTTTGCTTAGAACTTTTGAAGGGCTACCTAGAGTCCTCTCTGAGCCTTTTATTGCAGAGTTTTGGAAAGCTCACAAAAGAGAGAAGTTCACTGGGATTTTTCTCCCTAAAGCTGATGGGCCGTGACAGATGAGCAGATGACCCGAGTTAATTATTATTGAATTCGTTATTACTGCTTTGTTGTCACCCAGCTCAGCCGGGGTAAAATGATGACAGTAGGCACCTCATTAAAACAGCTGTTTCAATTATGTAGCGGCAAATATTTAAAAAGCGAGCCTTCCAAGTTTAAAGCCGTTAACAAAGTTTGTTTGTGCTGCTCGCGCCAAGCTGATCTGACCGAAAAGAGAGGGGTGGGTGGAGGGGAGCCAGAGCATCACGGTGGCTCCAGGGCAGAGGCGCCCCGGAAGCCAGCCGCGCCCTCCTTGCTCCCTGGACTTTGTGGCGGGGGGATGGGGGCGGGGAGCAGAAGCTGCCTGTTCCCAGCACTTCGCTCCCCAAGTCCAGGCTACATCCACCTAGGCTCAGACCAGAAAGGCAAAGAGCTGCTTGCGTTGATTCCTCTCAGCCACCCAAAGGCGTCCTGGCCAGTGTGTTCTCTATTATTTCGAACTGGTCTAGGTGAGCCCCTTGCTTATGTATCCATAGAAATAAGCAGTCCCCCAAAGCCCCTCCAGAAAGAATTGCCCTTCACTCTAGACTATTTGGGGTGGCTTCGTGTAGAGGTCAGCTGTCTTTCTTTTAACATATATCCACCATTAGACCATCCACTTGTAGATTAAGTCATGACAATTTATTAGCTAATCTGATTTCTTTTCTTATGTCAATATGTGGCTGCCTTAGAATCAATTACATCCAGCAAAACTGTCCAAGTGGGGGTGTCCTGCCCCCTAGCTAGAATTCACCTCTCTGCTTTATTGCAAGTTACACATTCTTTCCATTCGGGGTGCAGGGTCTACAGAGAGAAGGCAGCTCTGGTGTGCACCCTCCGTCTGTTCCAAAGATCCCTGACTCTGCACGTGTCTGTCCCTCGACGGTCACAGAACCTGGAGCTTGCTGCGCTAAGTGGCGCCTTACAGTGCGACCTAGTGTGGTCGTGGGTCACCGTCCCCAGGCTGCCCGGTGCACTCCAGACGGGGACAACCCGGGGGCACACAGATCATCGGCAGGCACGCTTCACCCCATACCAGTTCCTGTGAGAGGTACCTCGGCGTTCATGAGCCAGGAGGAGCAGGGGCGTGGACAGTTCCATGTAAATCCATCACCAGGGCAAGGCTTCCTCTGCAGAGGACAGCTCATTCTAGAAGGGATCTGGGTCACTGGCAGTGGGTGGCTAAGGAGTGAAGAGAACCATTAAGGAACAAAATCCTTAGGGGAGATTATAATGCAATTTGCATTTGGAATTTGCCTGAGAATAAACTGTCCAATCCATGTCCATCCATGAAAATTAGATACAACATTCACTAAAGATTTGCTTTCGACATGTCCCACTTCCTGTGTTTATGCACTGCTCAGTAATAACACGGCTGTCGCGGGGAATATGAGCGGCTGGCTTCAAATATGACAAATAGATCCACTAATCTCTTCCTATAACATGTCGGTCAACCAATGTGACCAATTTAAAGATAAAATCTGACCCCACCCCTACATCGTGAAGACTCCTTAGCTGGAGAGATGGAGTTCTTTCTGTGTTTATGAAAGCAGGCAAGGTATTTCTAAACCATTCTACTCAAAAGTGAAAAACAAAGGTCATTATGTGTAGTTCCTGACATTAAAATTCCAACAGAGAATTTTAAATTCAGATAATGAACATTCTGGAATGAACAGCTTTGTTCTCTTTCACACAGACAAAAAATGTTTACTCTGTAATATTGGAATTAATTTTTAGAGAAAGGCCATTCCTACCTCTCTGCCTCTTCACCAGTGTGGCCACAGATTTTATCGATCTTACTTATGGTCATCGCCAAACCCACACAAGTGTCAGAAACCTGAATTATCCTGAGAAACTGCAGGCTGTCGGTCCACATGTGAGCTGGTGGAAGAAACTTTGAGGCTTCATAGTTGGGGCCCAACCAGTGCAGGAAGAAAAAGAGATTTTTTTTCTGAAATGTCTTTACTCATCATGATCTTCACAACCACAGGCCCTGGGAGAACCATGGGCACGAGCCACATGGCCACCCCACCTGCCTCTACCTGCTCTCCCCAGCTGGTGCCTCCCGATCCCCTTTGTGCATTTGCAAATTTGCAGCGTGAAGAAGAGTCAGAGCATAGAATAGAAGCCAAGTTCATGATGCCTTTTTTTGCTTATTTTAATTTTTTTTAATTTAAATTTTATTTTTATTTATTTTTATTTTTGAGAGACAGAGTACAAGCAGGGAAAGAGCAGGGAGAGAGGGAGACACAGAATCCGAAGCAAGCCACGGGCTCTCAGCCGTCAGCACAGAGCCCGATGTGGGGCTCAAAATCACAAACCATGAGGTCATGACTGGAGCCAAAGTCAGATGCTTAACTGACTGAGCCACCCAGGCGTCCCAAGTTCATGTTTTTTGGAATCTAACCTTTCCTGAACATATCTTAATTTTAAATAATGTCCCCCTTATTTTTAACCACAAAATGACCCCCCATAAAACAGGAGAGGACTACAGGATTTTCATGTGACTACTTGTTCTCAAAGGGATTTATATTATATGTGCGAAATTTAGATGCATGTTCTTGGAACAAATGTCATAAATCTAACTTTTCAGACGTTTGTACTTCAGACTATTAATTCCAGTAATTTTGAATTATCAGAAATCTTCCAACAGTCCTGTTACTGCCCTTAGTCGCCACAGAACGTGTTTGCTCTCACTCCCGTCCGGGGGCACACAGGGCACGTTGCTGGCTTTACGCGATCCTTTGACACAGAGCCTAGGACCCTACTGATATTCTTTTGTCTTTATTTTGCTGCAAAAGAGGGAGCAAGCCAGGAAAGGAGTCGACACGTCCTGGAAGGGAAGAGCTGTGGCTTCCATTTTCCTTCGAGGACCTCGCTCACCGTATCTGTAGCGACGCCCCAATCTTCTTCTCCAGATCCTGCGTCAGCCTGGGTGGAGTTGACGTGCGACAAATAGGGCTACATAAGGAGTCACTGTAGACAGACGAGGCCCAGGTTAGCAAGTGTTTGGGCAAGTTCATCAGAGGCAAAGGGCAGGAGGAAAGATGGAGAAGGAAAAATCAGAGGACTCGTGGTAGAACAGGACAATGACTGTGACACCTCAAAAAATGTGACTTGTTTTAACTTGTGTTTTGGGACTGAGGAACTGTCAGCATGAGATTTAATTCCGGAAAGAAGTGACACTTCCAGGAGGGCTCTGGTTCTGCCAGTTTGCAGGACGCTCTGGCCCCACGGCTTGGGGGCTGCAGGCCATGCCCACCCCATTAACGCCAAGAACAAACAAAGCACCAAGGACCGTCAAGGAGTGTGAGACCATGTGAACAATCTCCCCACACATCATAAACACGTGAGGGAAGACCAACAGGTGTGCACAGCTTGGCTATGGCTGCCATGACTGTCCTTGGCTTCCCTCTCCACCTCTGCCCCGAAGAACAGCACACTTTCCTCTTCATGGGGCTCTCCTTACATTCTCCTCTTCATCATCTCACTATTGGAGCAAAGATCACAAAGTGGCACAGTGAAGACCACGCAGCTCCCAGGATGTTCAAGACTAAGTAATCAGCAAAGAGGACACTGTGCATTGAGGTGTCAGACAGGAATTTGGGTAGTAACAGTGTCTTTTCAGGCCTTATGTTATTCGAGAAAGTGTAATAGGCTGTACTTTACATTGAAATTTGACAAAGGCCTGACATGAGAGGAGTCACCCAGTGATACACGGACAATACACGGTATGCAGGCCTTGCACTGGTAAGAGCCTGGAAATTTAGAAAGTTCCTGGGGCTGGTCCACAATCACAGAGCTAATCCACTGCAAGAACTTGATTTCTGCCTTCCAATCAGTATCTCCACCATTCTGACTTGAAACATTTCTGTATTTGACCATGATTAGTAATAAAAAGGCCTTACAAATTGAGACTAAATTCATTTTTTAAAGATCCAGTTCCAAAGCATAAAGACTTACCAGGAACGGTATGCTGCCACCTTCTACTAAGTGGACAAGCCAACACACGCTGAAGTACATGACGGGCCCTCGCCACACTGAAGAACCACCATCCCCACCCCCTGCCTAGGAGATGGCGCTCGTGTTTTCCATCTCCATGGCAGGTGAAGCAGGAAGCTTCAGTTCCGTGAAACCAGGCTCTTGATCATGCAAAAAATACCTAATAGTTCACTTTAATGGAAATGGCAAACTCGGTAAACTAAGATCAGATAACCATTTAAGAGTTCATCCCCTCCACATGGCCTAAGATTTCCCGTGATCAGTGAACCAGAAAGTAAAAATCAAATTTGGAACACAAATATAATTTAATGATTTAATCTGTCACCCCCGTGTTTCCAGTGGGGGAGTGGGGAGGTCATTGGGGACAAGGGCCCACAGCCCAGAGCCATTCTGATTTTGTCAAAACTGACGCAAGATACTTGAGAGCGTTTTTAAAGTCGATGGAAGAGTCTCCCTAGTTCTAGACATTTGTCCACACATTTTCATATACATACACCAAGCTGAAAATGGGTTATCGTCTCAGAAACGCCCGCTCTGAGGTCCAGCGGGGGGAATGCCACAAATCACATTGGCAGCGAGAGGCAGAGTCAGAATGAACATCCCAGATATTGCACGCTTTTATCGTTTTCTGAAAAACATGCACCCCTTCGGCACAGGCCAGGGCAGTGCGTGTGAGCTGTGTGTTTGCCCATGCGGAGTTACTTACAATCCGCCACCTCGGCACGTTGTATGACAGAGGACACTCTTAAAACATAGGACAGTCCAGGCATTGGCACCATCGTGGTTTTGGAAGATGATCATTGCTTCCTCCTTGTCCTCGTATCCTATACACACCAGGGCAGAAATTCCACTACTGTGATTTTCAAGGTGTATGAGAAGCACGATCAAGAGAAACCCCAGGTCTGAGAGACTGTGTTCAAAATTGCGTTGTCCACACACCCACTGCATGGAATGAAATGATTGTTAACAGAAGTATTAAGCCACAATTCTTAGATTATGTTAATGGGAAAACCTTGGGATAGTAAAATCAGTGTTTTAATTTCACAGAAAATAGCTTCAGCTGCAGACAGGACATTATCTTAGTTATGCTTATAGTATTCTGTGACAAATCAAATTGCCTTTCTAATAGGTGGATCCGAGTCTTTTGTGAACAGATCTGACAGATGAGGAATTGGTCATCCTTTACCGAGTACACCTGTCCCTGTGGGACTCTGACGCGAGGACACTCTGGGGAAGGAAGCCCCTCTCCCGACTTCAGCCAGTGCTTTGTTTGTGTGTCGAATGGACAGAACGCCCGAGACTACCATCTGAATCTGCGCATGCATTTTTATTTATGTGGCCTCCCCGAGTGGCCAGGCCGTACGAGCGCAGGGTCTCTGAAGCATGTTTCGTGCATGCTTCCTAACTGCAGTGGCTTCTTGAGGGAAGTTCTATTCTGGCCACGTTCGCTCCATCCGTTTAAGAGTGTTTGAAGCTGAAACACCCACGTGCCCCAGAGCCGCACAGTGCCGGGTGAGTCCCGGGCCACAGCGCCCTTCTCCAGAGTCCACGTCGGCGCAGCCATGTTCTCTCCTCGGACCTGCCTCCCTCCAGGGACCGGCGCGGCGGGAGCACGTCTTAGCCGGCACAACGGCGTTGGCAGACCCCAGCACTGACACGTTTTGTCTGTTCCATTAACTTTGACACCCATCTCTGCTAATGGAGACATGGGGGAACCACTTTCTCAGATCCAGCCTTCTCCTGGTAAGGAGTGGCTCACCATGGCCCCTTAAAAATGTTCCCATTTGTAAACTCTAGTTAGATATGGTAGTTAGTGGGGGAAAGCACAATATTCTCATGTGGTCATATTAAATCAAATTCATAATCCTTTCATTAGGGTTTTATTCAAAGAAGGGATAATTAGTCCAGGCACTTCGGCTCCACTATTCAATTGGTTTCTGTTGTTTTGTTTTGTTTTGTTTTGTTTTGTTTTCCATAATCAAACATTACTTGGTAAGAAGGCACTCATTAAAGAGTGCTTTTTGTTTGTTTTTATGCCAGTAGAAGTAGAGGAAAAAATAAGCAGCATCAAGGGAAATAATGTATTGAATCAAACTATTGGTGGCAAAGCGATTAACAGCTCAGAACATGGAGACCATTCCTTCCCAGACGGAGCTCGCGGGACGGAGGTGTGGTACCCAGGGTGCGGCCGCTCGTCATGGCGGGAACACATTGTCTCCCCCCGTCCTCCCCGGGCAGGAGCCCCAGTGCCCTGTGTGTCTGGGCTCCCCCACTTCTGCCCAGCCCTCTCCTGCCTCACCAGGTCTTTAATTATTATGTTAACACTGCTCCATTTTCCAAAGCGAACTGCAGCTCACTTTTCAAATACTGTAGAAAGCACTCCCACGGGAGGAAAAGAAAAGGAACTGTTCATCTGACCTTGGAAGGCTAGAGGTCAGAGTGAGGTTTTGTAAACCAGACATGAACCTGATTTCCTGGGGGCGGGAAGACCCGACCCCCAGATGCCGCGTGTCCGCA
Organism: Proteles cristata cristata; assembly: GCA_017311185.1. Lineage (NCBI taxonomy): Eukaryota > Metazoa > Chordata > Mammalia > Carnivora > Hyaenidae > Proteles > Proteles cristata. Next base: position 124,548 of record JAESUZ010003611.1, on the reverse strand, counting down.
GCGACTTGCCTGCCTTCTCTCCCTCACCTGGCGGCATAAACACAAAGGAGAAATAGAGAAAAGAGCCAGCGGTGGGAAGGCATCATATGCAGGCCGAGGGAATCCAAATCCTCCTGAAGTCCCGTGTCCTCCTCGGCACAAAGAGCAGCTGCAATTTCTGTGACATTTTAAATTGTAAAACATTCGTGCACGGTGTTTACTGCAGTCGGCGGGTGACGGAGGTGACCTAGCACGGCGCTCACCCCGGGCCCGCGTGGGCCGGACGCAAACACTCGCGTGGCCGCTGCTGCACTTCCCTGCGGTTGGGGCCACGGCACTGGAACCTGGACAAAGCCGTGGGCCATGCCACGGCCACGGCCTCCGTGCTTTCTCCACGGGCCCCCGGGGCTGGGCAGGGTCCCTCTCTGAGCCCCTCCTGCTCTTCTCTGTCCCCTCCAGAGCCTCAGCCGACAGCCCGCCACGTGGGTCCTCTGGGCTCAACAGCAGCCGCGTGGCCCCACGTTCCGGACGAAGGAGACGCGAGGCTGCACGTTTCTAAGCGTGTGCTAGTCGGACGTGGTCTTTGTCCTGCCCCGTTGCCGTGGCTCGTCCTCCAGACTCTGCGTCCACACCGCCCTCCCTCACCGCCGATGCCACCCTCCTGGACACAACACCAACTGCGCACGTAACTTATCCGCAGAACGCAGCCCCGGGCCTGGCGTCCGAGGGGGGACTCTGGCTGAGCACCCACTCGCTAGCTCGGCTCCAGGACGGTGGCGAGCGGGGCGCTCTGGGTCCCGGGACGGAGGCGGCGAGCGGGGCGCTCTGGGTCCCGGGACGGAGGCGGCGAGCACGCAGTACGGCCGCGCTGGCCGAGGAGCGGACGCGCCTGCGAGGGTGTTTCCGGGAGGTTAATCGGCAGGGCGCTGGCTCCCCTCACAGCCCTTCTCGGGACCCCAAGCGGCCCAGGACCCGGAGAGGAGAAGCCAGGGGCCTCGGGAGCACCTGCTTGCACGCGCGAGGGCCCGAGCATTTCCGCTTCCCGACGCGTGTGCGTCACCGCCCTGCCCCGCGCCGGCTACGAGCCAGGCTGCTGCGCAAACGGGCCGACCGAGGGGCGCATGCCCAAGCCTGCGCAGTGACGACAGCGGTCTGGCCCCGAAGCGGTCCCTGCGGGGGCCAGCCCCGAGCTCCCGTGTCCGTCCAAGCCTCGGACACTCCTGTGTCGGCTGCCCTCCACCCCTGAGCCAGGACGGGTCCCTTGCGGTGCCGTTCCTGATGCTCCCGCGGTGACTTCAGGCAGTGGCGCTTTGAAGTGAACTCCTCTTCTGAGACTACAGACATGATGTCCACGTCCCCGCGTATGAAATACAGTTAGATACACACGCACATATGGATAAATACCGCGGTCCCAGGGAGAGGGACACGCCAAAGGCCTCGCTGATTCATGGCCGCTCTGCTCTCCGAGTGGCACTTGATAAAATCATAGGCAAGCACAAATGTTGAAGAAAGAAGGCGAAACGTGCAGATTTGTCGTGCATTTTGTAATTACCTTTGTACTCCTCCGGAGGCCCCAGAAGCATAAGGGAGGAAGGAGGTGTGGTGCTCGGGCCCCCAAAGAGTTTAAAGCTATGTTGCATTGCATTACAGGATCCTATTAATAATTAAACTGTCTGTCACTTACCAACAACATAGATTCCAAATTAAATTTAAGCAAAAGGGAAAAAGAGATCATTTGGGACTGAATTAGTGGGCTTCAGAGAGAAATAAATAATAATCAAACATCTGTGTTCTAAATAGTACGTGCTTTATCAGACAAACAACTGTTACCGTCTCATTGTATAGAATTGCTTGGGGAAAACACGGTAACGGGAAAGCTAAGTCTCAGAAAGTGGGGGAGGTGAGGAAAAGTTCATTAACAAGTCGGAAAGTGACGGAAAGTTGCCGCGCTGTGCTCTCTGCTTCCTTCTCAGCATCTCTGTCGGCAGAAGAGAAGACCAGTCACCTGAGCCCGCAGCTCGGCGGATGGTTCTGGAGTGCCAGAAGGCACGCACGGCCTGGTCCGGAAGAGGCTCACGATAAAAATATCGCACCCAACTCATACCTGCTGAGTTGCCTGGAAGCCTGTTGGCCCTGAAGGTTACGGAGAGAATTTATTTTTTTGCAGGCGAGGAAGAGAGGAAAGATGTTCCATTAATAAACAAGTGGGTAGAGAGGGAGAAATGAGTACTAGCCCGGCTCCCCTGCGATTCTGTGGAGGATGTGACATTAGCACAGCACTGACACAGGAATGGCCCACGTAAATGGCGATACGTAACCACCACGTTCACTAACTAACCCACGGTGATATTTCATAAAAGGAGCACTATTTTTTTTTTTTTTTTTTGGCCTGTCTTGTCCCAGGGACATTTATCTCTCGGTCACTCATAAATCTAGCTCTGAGAGAGCCGGAGTAAATAAAGCGATGAGCTATTTCGACCCTATACTTGTGGTTGTCTTCACGACTCTGCCCCCCGCAGCCTTGGCCCGTGCTCTGCCCGGGCTCTGGGGCCCCCACAGAAAGAGGGACATTGGTGGCTGACTGGAAACTCGCAGCAAACGGGGCGGGTGGTCTCTGGGAGCGGTGGCTCCCAGCAGAGCCCTGCTCTTCACTCCCAGAGCCTTCCGGGCTGCGCTTGCGCCCAGCCGGACAGGTAGAGGTCGGGCTGCGGCTGGGTCTTCAGGTACCTTTTGAGTGGGCGACAGTCTGTGCATCTTCTGCTGAGGTGACGGTGTTAAAATATCCCATTCCAGCTGTAACACTTGTTTTACAAGAGCCCTGGTTTTGTCTGACACAATATGGAACAGCATTTGTCATCCGTTATCAGGGGTGATATATTTGTTAGCCTGCAGAGAAACATCTGCTGAGCCTTAATCTCCAGTGCGCAGGCCGATATTCATAGGGTACAGCTGCATAAAATCGCGGCATTAGATGGGCTGTCCAGTCTGACGTGAAGGCTCGCTGGCAGGCAGAGAGAAACAGATTTTATTATCTCCCCTTTACATATTTATTTATGTCAAATATTTCTGAGCTCCCATACATTATCTCTCCTTTTATGCATTGTTGTTCTGAGGTGACGAGCCATCGACATCCAAATGAGAAATTTATGTTACATATTAAATATGGACATCTGAATGATTATCAAATCTATAGAAGCCAAGCCTGGCCAATCACCCCTAAATAATGGATGAGAAGTAGATGTGACTCAATTTGTTCCGTGGAAAGCCGTGGCGACCCTGCCGCACACTTCATCACCGCGGCGCTGTCATTATTTGCTCTACGCATCTCACTTGGCGTCACTCAATAAAATCCGCGCATGATAAAGCGAATAACCTTGGTCAAGAGTGAGAGGAAAGAAGAAAGATCATTTCCTGGATTTGCAGGTAGGGACCTACTTGCCGTGTACATCAGTGCATCACAGAGCCACGGAGCTCCAGAGCAGGGGTGCAGGAGGCCGGGAGCCGAGACGGCAGCCTCTCGGTGGGACGGGGCTGCGGACGGTCTAGGTGCTGGTCTGCCAGCTGGCCGTGAGGATACACATCACTGCTGAGCCGCATGTGCGCTCGCACACGGTGAAGGGAACGCACATACACAGGACGTGGCAAAGTTAAGTGGTGGAATGAAATACGCCAGCTGCATCTGGTTATGGTTCTCTGTCTAGAGCCCAATGATGTAAAACACATTCAGCTGAAGTTAGGCGTCTGAATCATTTACTTAACTTGGGTTTAACATCAGTGCAATTCAGGCTGAGACCCTAGAAAAAGGGCTTCTCCCCACAACGCACCCCCCCAGCAACCCCTGGGTCTGTGCTCCTCCCAGCGAGGGGGTCCTCTCCCCAAGTGTGCATGTACGTGTGGACGGGTGTGCCCTCTCCAACAGGTGTGAGAGTCACACATGCCTCGCGGCAGACACAAGGCTCCCACGGGGCTGTGACAAGAGACTAAGTTCTCGGGGAGCACAAGCCCCCGGGGCCAGGCATGTCTGGTGATGGTGGATGGAGGGTGAGGGGTGGAAGAGTAGAGGGGAGGAGGGTGAGAGGTCGAGAGGTGGAGGGGTGGAGGGCGAGGGGTGGGGGGCAAGGGGTGGAGGGGTGGAGGCTACAGGAACGTGCTGTCTCGTGACACAGAGGGACCCAACACAGAGCACGTTTAGGGGCACTAGTTACATAGCGTGGTGAGAAGTTTTAGATCACGTGGAGTCCAAGGGGAATTACTGATGGCCGAGCGGTGCACATTGATGCAATATTTTCAATTAATTTAAATATATACAAGATGGACTCAAGAGAACTGAGGATCCTGAAAAGGATTTGAGGTAATCCAGAACCCAGTCAACACGGACGCAGCGTGTAGCACATCCTGGCGATGCTGTAAAAACACGAGGAACGTAGGGTTTACAAGCGTACGGACTATCTCACAGTCACAGGGCTCCGAGGCCCCATGTGGGTCGCACTGAGCACAAAGTGTCCGCTGGGCGGGCGGATCCAGTCCTCAGCCCCCGGCTCTGCTGGGTGCCCCCAGCCCTCACCTCGTGCCCCCCTCTGTCCTCACAGCCAGCAATTGTGGGCCGCTTCTTACACGGCGTCTCTAACAGAGTCTGTCTCCCCTTCCTCTTCCAGACTGAGGGCCCCTTGCCGCTAGGTTGGCCGCCCTGATATTCCGGGATAATCTCCCTATTTTAAGGCCATCTGATTAGCACACCTATTCCACCTGCAGCCCTAATGCCCCTGCCGTTCGCAGGTTCAGGGATGATTATGTGGAGATTTTAGGAGCCAGTATTCTGCCTGCCACAGGCAGAGAGAACAGAAGGTAAAAAAAAAAACTCAAAAGAGGACACAGTGGAAAAATCGTGTTTTCTTTGAAAGGAATAGTTTCATAGATCAGTGAGGGAAACTCAAGATTTCAGTATCAGGATGAGCCACGTAACAGCACCGTCAGAAGTAAGAAATGCGAGGGGCGCCCGGGTGGCTTAGTCGGTTAAGTGTCCGACTTTCGCTTAGGTCATGATCTCGCAGTTCGTGGGTTCGAGCCCCGCGTCGGGCTCTGTGCTGACTGCCAGCTCAGAGCCTGGAGCCTGTTTCAGTCTGTGACTCCCTCTCTCTCTGACCCTCCCATGCGCACGCTGTCTCTCTCTCTCCTAGAAATAAATCATTTAAAAAAAAAAAAAAAAGAATGCAACAGTTTTGGGGCGCCTGGGTGGCTCAGTCAGTTAAACGTCTGACTTCGGCTCAGGTCATGATCTTGCAGTTTGTGGGTTCAAACCCCGCGTCGGGCTCTGTGCTGACAGCCAGCTCAGAGCCCGGAGCCTGTCATCAGATTCTGTATCTCCCTCTCTCTCTGACCCTCCCCTGCTCGTGCTGTCTCTCTCTCTCCTAGAAATAAATAAAAAATAAAAAATAAATGCGAGAAGTTACTTCCACCATGCTTGTAATGCAATGGGACATTTATTGAGCGCTTACTGTGTGCCAGTATCTCTCTGTGTCCATGAGACATACAAGCTCACTTAAGTTCACCGAATCCCTGCAGCTTCATTTCACAGACTGAAGTAAAACGGCATCACGGCTCACGTACCTGGAAACGACTCAGGAGAGTCTATTCCATCCCTTACTGCTACGTGCTGTCGATTGGTCCTCAGTTGGTCGAGAGCGGCGGGCAGGCGGGACACAGCACCGCTCGCTCGACCTCACCGGGCTGCCTGAGAGAGCTGGCCCTGCTCGCACAGGGCGCACTCGGACGTGCGACGCTGCCGTGACGCTCGGCAGGGATGACAGTCCCACAACGAGGAGCCGCCTTGAAGCCAGCCTGGTCGGCCCCCGTGCCCATTGGCGGGTCTGCGGCCGCCTGCGCCCCCTCGCCTCGCACACCCTCTCCTCGAGCTCCTGGGGCGACAAAAATACAAGGCTTCAGTGCAGTAAGATACGTGTCGATTCTGGTGCTGATTAGGTGTTTCACTTCGTTTTTAAAAATAAATTTAAATGAGGTCACAGTGACTTATCCTCACTGAATTACTGGCTTTTCTAGATTTCTATGGAAATGTTATTCTTTTGAAACCTTAAGATGGGGAAGAAAAGTTGATCTTTACATTCCTGTAAACATCTTCCCGATTTCCAGTAACACGGGTATCTCCAAAGTCCGCACGTGGATTCTCCACCTTCCTCCTCCCTCCCCCCTCCCTCCTTATTTGAGTGCAGTTAGCACCGCGCTAGCTGGCTTCGGGTGGACAGCACGGTGACCCGCACCCCCAGACGTACAAGCACAGCCCCCCGTGTCAGTACCACTGACGGCACCCCTGTGCTCTGGCCTTTACCCCGTGACTTACTCAGTCCACGGCTGGGAGCTTGGACCTCTCTCAGCCCCTCACCCATCTTGCCCACCCCCACCCGTCTCCTCTGGCCGCCATCAGTCTATTCTCTATATTTAAGGGTCTGACGGGGTTTTTTAGCTTGTTTCTTTGTTTCTGCATTTGTTCTGTTCTTCAGATTCCACAGATGAGTGAGATCACTTGGCACCATTTTCCTCGATTTCAGAGGCACTAGAGGTTGGGAAATGTGTAGGATTCCGGGTCTTCGGGGTTGGAACTATCCTGAGACGCCCACACTAAAGCAGAATCGGGCTGGTCAGAGTCTAAAGATCTTAGAGTCGACCTGCAAGCCCACATCTGGGGACTGCGGGGGCCCCTGCTTTGTAGACAGAGGTGAGCGGTGGCGCCGTCGCGGCTGACAGGAGCCGGCAGGAGGGCGTGCTGGGAACCGAGAGCAGAGCGGATCCTGCCCGTGTTGGGTGACGAGGTGGTCTGCACGGGGGGGCCTGGGGGGCACCCCAGCTTGCTAGAGACCGTGGTGGCGAAGCCCTCCTTCCCAGGCGCAGGCTGTGCACCTTCAGTTCTGGGGGGGCCTCAAGCGGGCGAGCTCACTTCAGCCCTGCCCACGGGTCTGGGAGCCTGGGTGAGGGCCTGTCTGTGGCCCTTGGCTGGTGGCTGGAGCTGGTCCCGCCCCCAGCGCCACGGCTTCCTGTCCCGGCTCAGGCCACAGTCCATGCGTCAGGGAAGCTCAGGACTTGGAGCCACTTCAGTGCATAGCACACAAAGCTATTGACATTCATTCCAAAAATCACTGATGGTAAGTAGAAATATGCCTGTGTAATGTGGCCTTATCTTTTTATCAACCCCCCCAGACTGAGGTTTTTAGGTTAAAAATGTTTTCACCCTCAAAAATGGCATTATGTGCAATAAACAATGAGCTGGTGAGTATTTACTAACATTTTCATCTCCTTTAGGAAATAATAATCAGGGGCGCCTGGGGGCTCAGTCGGTTAAGCCTTTGACTTCAGCTCAGTTCATGGTCTCGTGGTTCGGGGGTTTGAGCCCCGCATCGGGCTATGTGCTGACAGCTCAGAGCCTAGAGCCTGTTTCAGATTCTGTGTGTCCATCTCACTCTGCTCCTTCCTGACTCATGCTGTTTCTCTCTGTCTCAAAAATAAATAAACAAAAAAAAAATATTTTTAAAGGAAAATAAAAATCACACAAATATACGTGGTTCTATGAGAAATTTCACTTTGAAAACATGGGGTCCCTCGTTTTCTCGTTTTCTTTGCTATCTTTGGGTGTGGATACTGCAACTGGGCTTTGGTCCTTGGACCCCCAGACAGAAGAAGAGACCGTGGGTGCAGCTGGAACACAGCCCCCGAGGTAAACCGTGGGTGTGTGTGGGGGTGTTTATATTCAGAATTAAACCTTTTCAGAAGTAATGAGAAGACACCATTGCTTTTTAAGAACAGAAACGGAGTTGAGAGACACAAAGAAGTGTACGAAGGTGGCCAGTGTGGGGACAAAGTGCACGTCTCTGAGCCACGCAGCAACAGACACAGCAGGGGCAGGCGCCCAGACACCTGTTAGGAGTGAGACGCGGGGCTGGGGACGCGCGGGGGGGCGGGGGGCTTCCAGAATGTACACGAGATCAGAGCAGAGGTGGAGCCTGACTCGGCTACGCAGAGACACTCAGGGACGGGAGAAGGGAACTGTCCCTCTGCCTGGGAGGGGCTGGCCCAGGGCTCCAGTCCAGACACGCACAACCCGTTTCTTTTGTCTGGAGCTCCCCAAACACCCACGCACGCACCCCGCACGCGAGGTCTCTGTTTGGCTCTACCGAGGGCACGGGGCTGGGGGAATCGCGCGACGCTTACTCGGCGCCCGGCTTTCCTTCCCCTGCTCCAGGAGGGTTCCCTTCCGAAGCCTCTCCTCTCTCGTGCCCCCGGTTGCTGGAAATCGTGGTGACGGTGAGCAGCCGGGTGCTTCTCTGCCTCTTTGATGCTCGGTGATTTGTGCAGGGAGGCTAATGTTGGCAATAAAGTACCCATGCCTATCTGTTAATCAGGGGAAGATGTCAGCTTTTCCCCAGCACGAGGACAGAGAGACAAAAGCAGAGAGAAGGCTCAGGGCAGCGCAGAGCTCAGGAAGAAAAATCCCATTTTGTCGCAGGTTAAAATCAATTCTGATGATTCAAACCCATCTAATGAAGAATTTAATGCTCCCCGCATAGCTAGTGGAAAATACCATGTTTCAGTCCGGAGGTATTGATACAATCCGGCACATACATTGACTGCCTTTGAAAATCCTTTACAGAAGGGGCTTTTCAAGCAATTTAAGGGACAAGCCTGTACGGTTTTCATCTGAGTTAAAAAATTCCTTTAATAAGTTCCAATTTTGTTTTTTTTTGTTCCTCCCAGGAAAAAAGGGATATAGTCGGTGTTTTCTTTTGACATTATTTATGGACGTAAAAGATTTGGTACACTGATTTCTTCTTTCTCTCTTCCATTATCTGACAGGATTGAGTAGACGTATGTACAACCTTGTGAAGCAGATCTCCCGAGATGGAGAAAACGTTCCCATTTTCTGCGTAGGGGAATCAAACGCAGCAGACCTTTTCGGTTCACGTTATTATTTTGAAGGAAATAATGTGTGTTAAAAGAACTTGTAGGATATTTTCTACTAATATAAGTTTGTCTGATAAAAGCCTCCCAGGGAGGCAATGGCCTGCTGTGCAGAAGGCGTTAGCTGTTCTCTCTGTGCTTGGAGCCCTCGGTTTTAGGCTGTTAAAAATCCAATTTTTTTAATGAACATTTAATTAATATTAATGTTATGCTAACAAAATACATTGATTAAATAACTCCTGTAATTCATTAAATATCTTGAGAGAAAGTGGCTAAACACGCATACTGTGCATATCCCCTCGGAAGTTTCAAAATTATATGATGATTGTAAATTCAGAAAACACGTTAACCCCAAAAATATCCATCTGGTTACTTTCTGTCAATACCACAAGTCTGCCCCAACTCTCACTCATTCAGGAAGATCGGCCTCCTCGGTGCCGGTCAAAATTTTAACCCTCACCTTTTCTTTTAACAGACACCACACACCATAGACCACGTATCAGCAATTGCACGGACGAACATATTCCAGGTAATAAAATTAGCCAACCTATTATTTTAAGTTTCTATGATAACGGAGTAAGTCCTTTTGTAAAAAAGCATTCGATATTTAAGCAGACTCCTAGGATACGCCTTTTGTTTCCTATAAGTGTATCTTCAAATGTCTTTGGAGACAGAGCTTACGCAGCAACTGTAGTTGAAAACATGGGCAAGTATTCTCAAACAGCAGGAAGCATCTGAGGGCCGTGCTCGGCTCGGTGAGGTATTTGCAGCATCTTCTCTCCAATGACGGACGAAGGGCTCCTACCTCAGGACCCCCCACACGCCTGTCTCCTGTCACTGATCCGTCACACTGACAAGGTCTGCGACTTCAAGCAGCCATCTATCAAGGTCCTCACAGGAGCTTCAGGATTTGGGAAATTATTTGCCTTTGTTGCTTTCATTTTTGTTTATAAAATACTAATTACCTCTTTTATTGTTTGAAGAGATTAAAAGTTAATAGGAGAAACTAAATAAACAGAATGCCATTCTGCACAAACTATATAAGCTGGTAATTAATTTCTGGCCTCCTCTGAGCTAATTAACTCATATAAAGAAATGAAGTTAATGAACCATAATTCTAGTCATACAAGTGTAGATACAAGCAGTTTGACTTAATGAATTAATAAGATATTTCCTTTCTTAGAGGTTTTTCAATTGTGTTCCTAATCTGAAGGCCCCTTTAATGTTCCGTTCTGGTTAAAATGTTTAATAAATGGCGGGGCGACCTGGCGATGTGACAGCGCGTGGCGGCGTCACACGAGCGTCTTGGGTGTGGACCGCGTCCCGCCATCGGCGGCAGCGGCCACGGCGGGGCCAGGCCACAGACGAGGCTGCGTGCGCGTGGCTCTTCCGAAGCCCCGGGGCACACTGGGGTAAACTGAGGAAGCGCCCGCGTGTGTGCTGCCCCGGCTGCCTGCGTTCGTGAAGCTCCAGACGTGGCCTCCTGCTCTCCCATGTTGTGGCTTCCGTGTCCACACCTTCTGAGAGCACTAATCCGGAGTCCACATTAGTACAGCTCAGAGGAGTTGAAAACCATCTCTCTCTTTTTTTATTTTTGACATTTTCATGTGGGAAATCAAATGTTGCATTAAAAAGTGGCAGAAGGCGGGGCACCGGGAGGCTCAGTCGCTTAAGCATTTCAGCTCAGGTCACCATCTCGTGGTTCCTGAGTTCCAGCCCCACATCAGGCTCTGCACTGCAGTGTGGACCTTGCTTTGGAATCTCTCCTTCTCTCTCTGCCCCTGCCCTGCTCTCTTTCTCTCTCTCTCAAAGTAAAGAGACATTTTAAAAAATAAAAAATAGAAATAAATAAATAATGGCACAAGCCATATTTCTTTGCTATTTGAGGCATGAGAATGGTGCCCAGAGACGTGGGCATGAAGACTTACATTGTTTCCCAGATAGAGGCCCCACCCAGATCTAGAAAAGTGTGCTCTTGCTTTGAAATGATTTTTAATTTTTTTAATTTGTTTCTGAGAGAGCAAGAGAGAGAGAGACAGCGTGAGCAGGGGAGGGCCAGAGAGAGAGGGAGTCACAGAATCTGAAACAGTCTCTTAGCTCTGAGCTGTCAGCATAGAGCCCGACGTGGGGCTTAAACCCATGAACCATGAGATCATGACCTTAGCCGAAGTCAGATGCTTAACCAACTGAGCCACCCAGATGCCCCACAAAATGATTTTTAAAGACAGTTATCTAGCTTAAAGCTCTTTATTTTCCTTAACTTGTTTCCTAGAACTTAAGGTGCTTTCTGCATAAATGTCTGGTGCATATTCTGAACCATTCTGCACGTGATCTGGGGCATGTGCTTATGCCACAGTGTGTGATCTAATGATGCTAAAGATCATATTCTGGGTTGGACATACACAATAGCAAAGCCAGGCTTCAATTTTGCAACAAGGTCTATGCCACCCTCATTACCTCCCACGGGAGGCGGTGGGTCCCTACTTAATCTACGGGCGCCGGCGCCAGTCAAGAGCCCGTGTTCACCACGTAAACGAGAAAAGATAAAGACACGGGAGGAAGAGAAGGAGCTCGAGAGTGTGTGATGAATGTAATTATTTGATTTAATGGTCCTGTCAGAATGAGCCAAATGCCGCCCTAATCCTGCTTTTGTTGACTCGAAACTAAGATTTTCAGGAGTTGGGTGAGCTGTCCAGGCTACACAGCCAGGCAACGGGGTGGCCACACCTTAAACGTCGTTTCTGCACCGACACCGGAGCAGATACCACCCACCTTCTGCTCCACGAGCTTTCCTTCCAGAACAGGACCCTCCCCGCACCCAGGGCTCCCAGGAGCCGGTGGTGGTTGCCGTCGTGGGCACACAGCCTTGCCAGCCACCTCCGGCGCATCCCCGCACCCTCCCCCCGCCGGTCTAGAGGATAGCGATGACCTCGAAAACTGGAAAGACGTAAAAACATAAAAACGTGTGGGCCTCGGTCGCAGCAGGAAGCAGGGAGGAGACAGTGGAGACGAAAGGACGGAGTTTACATCCCGGCTCCTCCACCGCCACCGAGCAGGTCATGCCAGGCGGGGCCGCTGCCTCCGGAGCCTCCAGGCTCTCGCCCGAGGGTGTGCTGTGAACCGCCGGCCGGGGCAGGGGAGCGACAGACTCCAGGTGACTGGCCACACGCCCCTCCAAGGCGTCCCCCTCATTCTTCTGCCGACCCCAGACTCTAGCTCTCATCTCAGACCGGGACTGGCTGGCGTAGTTTTCCATCCCACAGTCAAACTTTTAAGGCCGGACATTTGGGGGCCACAGAAGGCTGTAGTGGAGCCAAGGACCCCGTCAGGGACACGTCTTCCTTACGGGCAGAGGAGTCACCCCGACCTGCTCCGTGTTCCGCGGTCCAGGTGAGGAGAAAGGAAGGGAAATCCAGGCAAACTGTCAACCTGACGAAGCGCAGACGGAGGCAGACACCAGGCCCACCGCCTGCTTCTTCCCAGCGGGCGGCCCTGCCCAGGGCACCTGCTCTGCAGAGCAGGGGCAGAGCGCGCGCTGGCTGACGGGCGGGTCTTGTGCGAGCGCCACAGCGCCCAGGGCCCCTGGGCACAATGTGCACACCGGGACCTCAGCATGGTCCTGTGGGATGGCACTGGGTGCCACCAAGCCCGCCACGAGAGAGGGGGCGGGCGTCTCCCCCACAGCCTCCTGCCACGTTAGACAGCGCATTCGCGTCTCCTACAAACATCTCGTCCAAACATCTCGTCCGGCACCGATCCAGCCCTCGGGCTGGGTGCTGGGTGCTTCTCCACATCAGCAGTAACAAATTAATCACCGATGACCCAGTTTGCGAGTGTGACTGTCGCCCGCTGCACACGAACTCTGTAGCTCTTCTGCAGTCATTGAATCCTGCCGCGTTCACAGGAAGCAGGGATTTCGGGGGCGGGGCCTCAGCCTCCAGCTGGTAGAGATGTTCCTGCCTCCAGTGCCTGCGAGCTTCTTCCCCGTGGCTTGCTCTCGGGAGAAACCGGACATGCATTCTTTTGTGGCTTTTGATCAAAAAGACAACCGATTCAAACCTAAATACCATGCCAAGAGTGTGTGGCCCATGACTCGGAATCAAGGTGACGTCCCAGCCCAGTGCAGGCGCCCAGAGACGGCGGCCATGCACAGCCTCTCCTTGGGGTCCCCTTGGCCAGGTGGCTTCGGTCCATACCCATCCTGTGGGGGCTGTGCCCGCACTGCCGTCCTGTCTTCCCGACGTGCCTCTGAGCCTGATTCTGCCCACACTCGGGGCCCCCAGGGACCAGACGGCTGACGCTGCTACCACTCTGTCACCAGCAGAACCATGGTCCCGAACTCAGGCTCGCCCTCCCCCCACGCCCTCCAATCCCAAACCAAGAATGCTTCCCAGCTTCTCCCAGAAGAACACAGCCTCTGAGTGAAGCCCCGCGTCCCCTTCCTGCACACTTTCCTCTCCCACCGCCAAGGCCTTTTAAGCAGCAACGGGCCAGTTAACAGACTCTCCGGACCCCGTCCAGACTCCTCCAGACAGCAGGGCGTCCCACGTGGGCCCCAGGGCCCTTTAACTCCTTTGTCTCTGGCCGTTGTGGGGTTCAGGGCACCCTGACAGCCTGTGACACAAACGAAGTCCCTGAAGCCCCTGCCGGTGGTTCTTTGCCACGTCTCTTCGAGGTGACCAAAAGCTGTGTCTTACGCGGCTTTGAAATTTCCTCAGCAACAGCTGACATCATCTAGAGCGCAGAGCAAATGCTAAGTAAAAGTCGATCAAGTGGGACACTGGCCTCCCTTGAGAGGCACCTGGCTTGCCCCTCCACCACGTGCAGTGTGAAGGGTGAGCCTTGGAATGTATATTTGCAGACATGCCTGGGAGTCCTCGGGCCCCGTCCCCAGCACATGGGGAGGGACAAAGGCCCTTCTTCCAGGAGGAGTTTCAGGATTTAACTGCTTGGGGAGCATCGCCTCAACAAGCGAGCGGCAGGGCCCACATGTGACGCCGAGCGGGGTGACGATGAGGTCCCAGGGCCAGGAGAATGTGCGTGTCTAGAAGGGCAAGTCAAAGCCACGCTGAGCTTGAGACAAAACAGAAAATCCGGGATGGCCGTGAGCTAAGGACCCCACCCTCAAACCTGCATCGTTCTGATGATAAAACTGCTCTGAAGGAATCCTCTCTCTTCCACGTTTGTGACACAAAATGTAGAACCCCAGGAGCTATGGGGCACCTGGGTGGCTTAGTCGGTTAGGCGTCCGACTTTCGCTTAGGTCATGATCTCGTGGTTCGTGGGTTCGAGTCCCGTGTCGGGCTCTGTGCTGACTGCCAGCTCGGAGCCTGGAGCCTGTTTCAGTCTGTGTCTCCCTCTCTCTCTGACCCTCCCCTGCTCATGCTGTCTCTCTCTCTCTCTCTCCTAGAAATAAATAAAACATTAAAAAAAAAGAGAAATGTTTATAAAAAAAGAAAAAAAAAGAACCCCAGGAGTTAGGACAGAATATATGCCTTTATCTTTTTTCCAAATAGAAAATGAAAGCTTGATGGGCGACTCTATATTGGTGCTTTTCAGTTAAGCAAGGATGTGTTTGGGTAAGACTGATGGGTCATGCTCCGGGCTCAGGGACAGACGCCAGAGCCCACGCTGGCTCTGCCACGTCCCGGCTGTGGAGCCACGTGCTTTGCCGTCTCAAGATCTGTGTCTGCTCCGTGGAGTTGTTGAGGGCCTCCGCCTGGTGCTGGGGCAAGGAGCAAGTGCTGGCCGAGAGCACGCGCGGGGACGCCTGGTCCCTGGGGTTAGCAGCCCCCACAGCCAAGAGCATCCTGCCCACACCCGGGCCGGCTCGGTCACATGCCTGTGGGGTCGTTCTTTCTCTCGCCGTCAGAAGGCAAGATCTAGGTAACGACAGAGGAGGCGTTCTGTCATGACTAAGACTAAGCATGCACGTGCGCCTATGACCCTGCCATGGGGACTGAGGCTGCCATGGCCCAGCTCCTCCCACAACGCTCCTCCATGCTCTGTGTTCAACGCAAGAGGGCGTGGGGGACCTTTACCTCCCTCAGGAGAGTCCACATCTCCACGCGTGAAAACATGTATGGAAAATGTAAGCATTACATGTGGGGAAAAAGCCAATCAAAAATTGTTTTTGAGATTTCTTAGGATATGGGGCGCCTGGGTGGCTTAGTTGGTTAAGGGTCCGACTTTTGCTTAGGTCACGAGCTCGCGGTTCGTGGGTTCGAGCCCCGCGTTGGGCTCTGTGCTGACTGCCAGCTCAGAGCCTGGAGCCTATTTCAGAGTCTGTGTCTCCCTCTCTCTCTGACCCTCCCCTGCTCACGCTGTCTCTCTCTCTCTCCTAGAAATAAATAAAGAATATTAAAAAAAAAAAAAAGATAAGCGTGGACTTCTGCCCACATTGATGTGAACGTGTCATCAGAAGAAAGCTTGAGAGAGAGAGAGAGAGAGAGAGAGAGATCAACAACCAAAAATACCGTGAGTGATATATTAGAGATAATATTGCTCATGTCCTATCATTTCAAAGCATGCCATTAACCAGAGCATAAGTGGCCTCCAACGCGGACCTTTGCTCCTTCATTGTGGCCCGTTGATCAATTTCATTTCCATCCTCAATTGAGAGCCAGGCTGACACAGGCTCGGAAATGTATTTCATCTTGATTTAGTAAATTTCATTTCTCTGTCTCCATTATTTACTCAGATGCTAAGAATACATCTTTCCTTGGCCATTTGCTCCTAATTGATGAGGTGGCCATGCGTGCGGGTCCAGGGCTCACTGTCTCCGGCTTTTGATCGACTGTGTATGAAGTCGGCTTTTAGAACTTACAACAGCCTCTTCTGTGGCCACAACAGCACTTGTTATTAATGAAAAGCATGACTGTCAGGTACTGGAAAGCAATCTAATTAAACAGCAAGATTTCCATAAAATGAGTTTCAAATCAATCGGTCAATACTGAAACCACTTAAGAAGATGTAAGTATGATAAACTGTGATTTAGCTGAAGAAGGAAGTGGACACACCAATCAGTACTGTGTTCAGACTCAGGTCTACACATGTCTGAAGTTCCTCTAGAAAATGGTGTATCAAAAAAAACATTAAGTCTTCTTCTCTCAGAATTCAGAGGATTCGGACAAACGCCCCAGGCAAAAGCACATTCCCGGGCTTCCCTTCCTGAGGACGGTTCCTGACGGTGTCCTGTGGGGCCAGGCCCAGGAGGCGGTGGAGCCAGACAGGATCAGGTCGCTCCTGCAGAACCACTGCTCATGGGAGAGCCTTGGCTTTGGACCTGCTGAGACCCATGGTCTGGTGAACCACAGAGCTGAGTTACCTGGATTTCCGACCTGCACTGCACTCTTCGTAAATAGTCATACGTGTTGTCTACGCGCTTTGTTGCTGAGGAAAGACAAACATGTCAATATTTCCATTACATTTTCTATTGCCTCATAAAAGCAAAACCTCTTCATAAAATGGAGGATATTTATTAAAAGCATTGATGGCCAGAGAGACAAGTGAGAATCCAGTCGGTAGCCTGTCCGCACAGAGACGGCGCTCTGCATGGGGAGAGGTGAGGGGTCCCGTCCACTCCTGCTATTTGAGGATGGGCGGTTGGCAGTGTCTCCCCGGCCGGCCTCGCCGGGTGTATGCATTCACAACAATTTAACTCAGTTCAGGAAAACTTACATATCAAAAACATTTATGTTGTTTCAGAAAAAAGTTTCTGCGGGAATTACACGGTAAGTTCTTGAAATATCTGCCGTAGCTGGATGAGCTTTGGTTCCCATCCAGCTCATCGTCTCCATCATGGCCGCACTTCTGTCCGCTCTCTGGGCTTTGTCACGTCTGCCCTGCGTGCGATGAAGACTTTAGGTCCTGTCTCGAAAGCCGTGCTCCTGCCGGCCAGTCCTGGGCACCCAGGCCTGGTAGTGCCCCAGTGTCGGGGGTCCCGCAGGCCGCTCCCGTCTCACTGTCGATTCTCTCCAGAGAAGTACCTTCTCTCACTTCCACTAGGTACTTTTTAATGTAGCTATACACTGACACTCCCACACACACGTGTGCGCACATGCACGTACACACATGCACACCCATGCACATAGTATGCACAGACACACAAGGTACATGCACAACACACACAAACTTATACCACTCACATATAGGTCTGCATACGTGTACACTCATCCATGTGTGTACATGCACACACAGACACACAGTACACACGTGCACACACGTGCACACACTACACACTCACATGCACACATGCACTCAGTGCACACACTCACATGCCCAATGCAGCACACACTCACATGTGCACAAAGTACACACACTTACATAAACACACAATACACACTCACATGCACATGCAGTATACACTCACATAGCACACACGTGCACACACAGTACACACACGACCCGCTCATGTGCACACACTGTACACACACTTACAGTACATACTGACATGTACACACAGTACACACATGAACACACAGTACACACATGCAATGCACACTCATGCACACGGTACACACCCACGTGCACACAAAGTACACACTCACGCACACACAGTACACACTCACAGTATACACTCACATGCACACACAGTGCACACTCACATGCACACACAGTACACACTCACAGTATACACTCACATGCACACACAGTACACACTAATGTGCACACACACATATTCTAAGCGTGTTATGCTACAGGGTGATGTCTAGTGTCTGCTTATTCTGCCAGTTGACCTGCAATAGGTTGGATTTTCATGTTTCTATATTTGTTTTATAAAATGATGTTCTATCTCTTTTGCAGGTTTTAAAACTGTGAACCCAATAACTATCATCTTGAAATGTTACAGCTCCTCATTGGATCTAATTATTTTGTGCCATCATCCGTTCAGCGAACACTTCCTGAATCCTCTCTGGCCTTCAGGTACTGCATTTATCAAGCACTGAAATTAATCAGGTATTGATCAACAGAGCTAATATGAGGGAAGCAGGTTGATCAGTCCCGGAACGTGGTGCGAGAAGATGAGCAATATGAGGGAGCACATAACAGCGAAAGATGCGGATCTGTCACGTCGAGGGTGTCCTACGTGTGAGTGGAAAGTAAGGGTGATAATTGCGGTGATGAAGGGTTGTAGGAATGAGGGACTCAGCCTGGGAGTCGCTGAGACCACTCAGAGGTGCGGTGCCTGAGCTGGGCCTCCACAGAGGTCTATCCTCCAGCCAGGGGGGGGGAGGGGCGGCGGTGGCAAGCTCTCTAAGCTCAGGGCTGCAGAGGGTAAGAGGTGGACGGGGCCTGCACTGTGACCACTGATGGTGGACGCCCCGCCGTGTTCAAAGTTTGCACTCCTGGCCTCAAAATCCTTTGCTCAAATATCCAACATGAAAAATGAGTGCCGGCATCCATTCGTAACAGGCAACGGCGCAAGTCCTGGATCCAGGGAGGATCGATGCTAACCCAGGTGATCTGGGGGTCCAGCCCCTGCAGGGGGGCGACCACAGTGTGAGTGGCTCCTTCTTCCCCAGCCCTTGGGACCATCCTTCCGCCATGTCGTAAACACCATGGTCCCAGAGTGGCCCTCTGGTTTCACAGCCACTACCTGCCTGAGGGCTCCTGTCTCTTCCTCCAGCTCCAGTGAATGTCCCACCGGATCGTCAAGCTCCCCCCCTACTCTGTCATCACCGAGTTCTCTGCCACCTGCAGGCACCGTCCTGTTTCCAGAGCTCCGTGCATTGTGCCGTAACCTTCAGCCCAAACTGGAATCCAGGGGCTGTTCTAGAAGGCACGCCCTCCTTCATGCCACACTCAGCACACGCCCCAGAAACTCAGCCCATCTCATCCCTGCAAAGCTGGCAGTCGCCACAATCCAGAAATGCGGAAACAGTGCTTGACGTTAAGTTTTTGAACCATAAAACCCCATGGTATTGAGATGTAAATGTTTTAAATGATTAGCTTAAACCACAGGAAGCAGTTATTTCTACAGATGAGATGGTCCGAAGCCATCCCAAAATATTAGAGATTTCGTGAGTTATAATCCATTGGGAGTGACCGTCCACTCTTCGTGGGGCAAGTCCTCCTTGTCTCTCCTGTGTGAAGCCGTCTGTCCTGTGCGATCAGTCGGTCTGTGGAGGCCACCACGCTCAGGAACACGGCCGCCTTTGGCTTCTTTACGAAACACACACAATGTTTGCACCGAGTTTCGGGGGTTTTGAGGTGACGTAGCACCTACACTTCTCCATCTCGGCTCCTTGCTGATCGTCACCGTCCATGCTCAGAGCTGGCACTCACCACACCACACCAGACCCCCACACCACAGAAATATGATGAACTGGCTCGCAGCCTTGGTGCACTGAGTTCTTATCTCTCACTTCAATCTGTTCTAAAAATAAGGGCCTTGTCAGGACTAATGATAAAGGCAGAGTTTTAGGGAAATAGAGAGGCCGGACTGACACAGACATAATAACGTCAAGATAGGAATCACAGAGCCCTTCTGCCATTTCATTATCTTCCTCTTAGGATTACCGCGCTGTCCAGAAGGGGCTGTGGAGACCGCCCACGCACTCCCCGCGCCCTCGTGGTGCCCAGAGCCGGCCCTCAACCCCTGAAGCCCTCCCCACCCCCCGCGTCCTGCATTCTACTTTGGGGCACTTTGAAAATTTGGACATTTATATATATACATCCTTTTAGGAAAGACAAACAGTGATTCAAGTTAGAATAACAATAAATCAAATTAGAGGAAAAATAAATTCTTAAGCAGATAAGAAAAGGCTTAAATACATCACGATTAAACCATATGTCTCAGACCATCATCTCTTAAGTACCACAAATCTTTACAGACACACAGACCCTGTGGATCCCAGAGTTCCGATGAATTCTCCCTCTGTTGTGACACTCACACATGCCCAAGCCTTTTGAGATAAAAATACTTTATTGTGTGAATCATAACTTTCTCCAAAGGAAATCAAAATCTTAGGAAACTTTTGGTGTTTTTTTTCCCCAATCTGCTCATATTCACTTCACATTTGAGATACTCATCCATTCATCTGTTAATTCACTCATTTATCTAATATTTTTCTAAACCTCTGCGCAGCCCACCATTGTGCTAATCGTAACAGAATAGCAAGGAAATCAGAAGTTTCTGTTGATGTCAAAGCATTCTTATACTTAGAATAGATTTTAAATGATCAAGAAAGTATACCTCTTCTACTTCCAAACCTACCTGAACGTTAGGCAATATTTCTTCTCTCTTCCATGTTTTTCCCCCTGAATTAAAACTGCAGGTACTCGAGACACCCGTTTGAGTACCTACTATGCTTTAGATGAAGACAACCTGATTATGAATAAAACTTGGCAAATGCTATTAAAAATATGACAGTCTATTGTGTAGCCGAATCTTTTTTTTTTTTTTAATTTTTTTTTCTTTTTTATTCTAGGAGAGAGAGAGACAGCTGAGCAGGGGGAGGGTCAGAGAAAGAGGGAGTCACAGACTGAAACAGGCTCCAGGCTCTGAGCTGGCAGTCAGCACAGAGCCCGACGCTGGGCTCGAACCCACGAACCGCGAGATCATGACCTAAGCGAAAGTCGGACGCTTAACCGACTAAGCCACCCAGGCGCCCCAAGTGTAGCTGAATCTTTGAGAGTGTATTATGTAGCTGAATCTTTGGGGATACACTTAAACCAAATTACATTTATCATAAATGGTTAAATAGTTTGAAACCTGTGAGGCTGTGCGGCATAAGGAGATAACAGATATTTGCTGTAGTCGTTTGTTATCAGTGACCAAGCACCATAAAGTGCAAATTTTGAAGGAAAATGTGTTTTTTAAGAGAGATGTGGATAGTTTGTGAGTGTTAATATGCCTTCATTTACTAACTGTCCTGTGCAGGCCAGGGTGGTTGCTTACTGTTGAGGACTGTTGCTTGATCGCATGCGTGCTTTCGTTATAAGGGTCGCTCCTACACACACGCAGAGCTGCCGCATCTAAAAAAGATCTAAACACACAGTGACTTTGCTTGTACTACTTGTGGTTGTTTCTGTGCTCATTCACGTTTTCGTTAGATCACAGACGCACACTCGTGTGGGTGCACACACGTGAGCCAGACAGGCGACGGAGGAAGGGCCTTGGTTTTTCCTATCAGCCCTGAACCGGCTTCTGCAGTGCCTTTTGGGAACTCAGGTGCTTTCAAGTTGAACTAAATCGATGATGCTCGGTGCTCCCCTTGGCACTGCTGGGCACGGTCACTTAGCATGCATCCCACTCCTCTATTACTGGACTGGCACCAGTATGTTGTTTACTGATTCACGCTAATTCAAACAGTGTATAATATGTCAGAATTTTTCCAGGGGTTATAGAAGAGGTGCATTTGGGAGGGTCGCACAGCCACTGATAAGTAACACATTAGCCCTTGGGGTGTTCACTATTTTTGCTTTTGCAAAAGGAAAAAAAAAACCCTAAACACCTGTATATGTTAAATAACAACAACTGGGTATTTACACAAAAAGCACACACAACTGAAACACACACAAACACACTCACCTGCACAGTAACACAATGTGAGGAGATATTCACCCTTCTTTGTACAAACTACGCGTTCCTACTTTCTACACAGAAATTGAAATAATCGGTGCTCTACACTGATAAAGCAAAACCGATGATTTTACATCATACCAGTTTCTAATTAAAATGTCTCTCACACACACGTTAATAAAAAACAATTTTTTTGCGTGTTTCATTTAATGAGCGTCCACTTCTCCCATTTTAAAATGATAGTTTCTGCTTCAGTTTTAGTATAAACCATCATTGTAAGATCACTCATTGGCTCAGATGCGTCTATTGATTTATTATTAAATTAATATTCACATAGAGTCTTGTAACGGCTCCCTTGATGTGATCACTAAGGAAACAACAGAGTCCCCTTGCAGAGCTCCGGCATTGGGACAGAAACGATGTCAGGGTGTCACTGTAAAAACGTAATTTGTGAGCAAGTAACAGGACAATTTGTGACACTCAAGATGATGTTGGTTTTCTGTTGCTGTTATTTGTTTGTTTTGTTTGTTTTTTGTCTTTTGTTTTTCTTCTGTCTAGAAGTTAACTTTCTATTAGGGAGAAGAAATAACTTTAACTGCGTGACAAGCACTTTTTTTGAGATAGAATTCCAGTTTGTACTTTCAAAATAATATTTTCTTACGCTGGGGATATATTTATCACTGAAATGGAGAAATTACTATAAAAGGCACCCATCCTTTGCCACTTCACTCCCGCAATCCAAGTCCTTTGCACACCTATGGCTACATATGCTGAAAAGCTTTGAAAGCCTTGAATGTTAATTTTATGAGCTGTTATGTAAAATGATTATGGCTCTAAAAATGAAAATAGCTTTATAAATATATAACAAAACTTTTAGCTTAATAAGGAGTTGAACAATGGAAAAAAACTGTCACAAAAGCAGTGTTATTTCATGAGTTTTCCAAATTGTTTAAAAATAGGCTTTTTGGAAACCCTTAATAAGCAAGTAAAACAGAAAGGACACAGACTGAATTTCCCTATTACGTCAAGCCAATCTGGAACCCTTTGGAAAAATGAGGTGACACACTGATAGTGTTTCTTAATGTTTTATCACCTGTTGTTCACTTATCAATAGAAATTTAAAAGAGGTTTATGAATTTTACATAAATAGCAAAATTTCAAAATCCATAAATAAATATGAGTATGTAACGTGGATATTATATATTTCCTAGTAGTGTAGAACATTGGTATCTCAGAATTTCAAAAATAGGATGCCTGTCTGCTCGTCTTCCTCTTCTCCCCACACCTGCCGACAAGGCCTCTGCTTCTGTCGTTGAAACCATTTCAGCATCCTTGTGAGGCTCATAGAGAAAGAAAGAAGGAAGGAAGGAAGGAAGGAAGGAAGGAAGGAAGGAAGGAAGGAAGGAAGGAAGGAAGAAGGAAGGAAGGAAGGAAGGAAGGAAGGAAGGAAGGAAGGAAGGAAGGAAGGAAGGAAGGAAGGAAGGAAGGAAGGAAGGAAGGAAGGAAGGAAGGAAGGAAGGAAGGAAGGAAGGAAGGAAGGAAGGAAGGAAGGAAGGAGGGAAGGAGGGAAGGAGGGAAGGAGGGAAGGAGGGAAGGAAGGAAAGGAACAAAGAAACAAACAAAGACACAAGGGACAGAAGAGAAGAGGAAAGGAAGGAGGACAGAGGAAGGGAGCAAGGGAAGAAGACTATGGTCTCTGAAATGTATTGAAAGAGCATGAATCATGTTATAAATGTATCTCCTTAGTTCACATGCTATTTCTGAAGCATTCGGGACTGTTAAATGTCCCAAAGCACAGAGAATTCCTGGGATTTGCCCAGATCGCACAGCACGGCCCCAGAGGCTGGGTGAGAACTGAGCTCCCGTGAAATCGTCCAGTAGTGAGGATGGCAGCTGTGCGTCAAATGAGGAAGGACCGAGGAGGGAAGGCGGGAAGCGGGGAAGGGCAGGCGGAAGGAAGGAAGAGGCGGGGGAGGGGAGACTAGTAGTCTGAGCCGCCCGTCACCCTCCCTGACAGGGCCCGCTGCTCCGTGTCAGAGCAGATAACAAGAATCGCAGTGTAAAACTGCCCGACTTTTATTTCTGCCTTCCCGAGCTACTGGCTCTCTCACTAATAATCGGGATTTATTACTGGACCCATCTGCTGCCTCTATAAGGTCAAAAGGTAAACCACAGACATGGCCGATGTCACCATCAAGGTAGCTGGTAGCAAATGGACCCTGACAAGTGTACTTTTAAAAGAATATTGTAGCAAGAGCACCCTGAGCATGAAAGTCAGGCTGATAAAGAAAATAAAACCTAAAATACTAAAAAGATGTCAAGTTTTAACCCATTAATCCAAGTGATGGAGTCCAGCTGTCAGCCCCGTATCTGGGCAACGGTCAGAAAGAGGAATGAGCCGCGCTCCACCAGAGGCAGCCCCGCCCCACAGGCCCCACACGTGATGGCTACTGTGCGTGAGCCGGGCTCAGGACAGGCCGCCACCGCGGGCACGAGGGCACGGAGAGGGACGTTCTCCTTGTTCCCCAGCCCCTCAGAGCCGTATCGGACGCGGAGAGAAATGGGAGTCCCTGTTTGCTCCCAGCTTGCCGGCCCTTGCTTCCTGGGAGGAGGGTTTGGAGGCCCACCTGCTAGCCTGGTTTCTGCAAATGTCGCGAAGACTGGAGATTCTTTGACAGCAATTTTTTTTCCACATCTTCAAGAATGTGAAAAGGTTGCAGTTAAGGTTGAACTTTCCAGATGATATGTTTGTGTGCGCTTTATCAGCTCCAGGACAGGAAATTCCTTTCTCCTTTTCATTTCGACATGGAATGAAAAGTGAAAAGGGCAAAGAGCTCGATGCAAGATCCGGCTCCCTCTTTCCCAGCAGAGACGGAAAATGTACCTCTCGGGCTGAGAACGGATTAGAAGCCAAGAAGAGCTGCTCGCTTTGTCTCAGCTAATGCTCTAAAGAGGTTACGTTACCCTCTCCCCATGCAACACCCCCGGCCGGTGGCCGGTGCTGACAACCGTTTTAAGTCCTTCTCACTTCTCTCCACTCTCTGGGTCGTCCATTGCCGGCATCCTTTCCTTTCATTTTTCCATTCTCTACCCCAAGAATCCACCAGACAGACATGGGCCGCACAGATGTGAAGACAGAATCCCACCCACCCGCACAAAACCGGCCCCCGCCACCCCCAGCCCTCCCCCAGCCGCCTCCTCGGCGCCTCCTTCAGGTGCTGCCTCCTTCCAGAGCCACCCTCTCCTTGAGTGAAATTGTTAGGACGGAGGGCACCTGTCTGCCCCTTGGTGCTCGCTAGCTCTGCATCCGCTTTGTAGGCTGGTGGCCGTGAGGAATGATCCTTCCTGGGACGAGCAAAAGAGGGAGAAAGGCCGGGTGTCCCCCCTGAGCCTGTCCCAAGGCTGCCACAGCTCAGGGCCACTGTGGGGACTCAGGGAGATCGTACGCAGACAGTGCTCAGCTCAGCGCCCGGCACACGGCCAGCCTCCAAGAAGTGGCAAGTGCCTGTAGCAGGACTGTTTTATTCCGGTAAGATTTCCTCGTGTCTAATTAATGTTCACACCCCACTTACTTCTTGACACTTTCCTTGTTCCGCAGGATCGATAAGTGTTAGCTTCGTCTCCCGCTTTCCCGTCTGTGATTCCACTTCCTCTCACCTTGTTTCTACTCAGATTTGGTCAAGAAAGACTTATAAAGGGATTGATTTGAATTTTACCGCGGAGATGGGGACAGGTCACCTCGCCGCTGCCTCTATCAGTGACCGCGCTTTCAGTTTCTCCCGCACGCCCCCCACCTGCCCCAAAGAAGGACACGCACACTCTGCGACTTCGCCTGGCGCTTGGGACCACAACTCAGCTGTTTTCTCATCCACGTGATGCAGGCCCGTGTCCCCGTCAGCTGAACGGCAGAACAGGGGACTACGAACGACTAATTACCACAGCCATTTTTTCAGGTTTGTTAGTATCATAGTCTCAATGTCGTGCACTTTGTGTCCTCTTGGTCATCATCAGCGCTTGGGCCGGTCAGCACGGTAACCTCAGACGTCTCAGGAAGCGTGTGCTGGCAACTCCCGGTGGCTGCCACTGCTGTTTCCATAACAACTAACAAGCATCTCCTCACGAGCTTACCTGCCATCCACCCACGCCCTTGTGAACTGATGCGAGATGAAGCACGTGTCCCTGCACACGCGTGGAGAAGCCCCGTCTCGGCCAGAAGGGAGGCCACCCGGCCACAGGTGACAGCCACGGGCCGAATGGCAGCCACAGCTGACAGCCATGGGCCGAATGGCGGCCACAGGCATACGACACCACCCCAGTCAGCAAGAAACATGCACAGACTGTTAGTGAGCCCAGTGACACGGACAAATCTCAAAACACTTGTGCCGAGTGAAAGAAGCCAGACGTAAACTAACAAACAACCAAACAAAACAGCCCAGAGAGAGAGAGTCCATCCACACTCATTCCCATCCGCCAATCAGTATCTCAGAGAAGAAGCCACCTCTGCAAGTAGGACTCAGCAACGGCACAAAGGAAATGGGGTCGGCCCTTTCTCTTTCTCAAAATGTGAAACACTTTATTTTTCTCTTCAAACACGAAGCCTCTTTCTCCTGTTCGAGAACTCCGGGCTCCAGGAGGAACAGCACAGGCTCCCTGGCCAGGCGGGCCCGGAGCCTGGATTGTCGCCGGCACGGCAGATGGCGCCCGTGACTGTGGGTTCTCCTCCAGCGGGTGGGCTGCCCCCATCACCTCCACCCCACGCAGCCACGCTCTGGCCGACGTGAGAAGTGGCTGCAGACCTACGATCGCCCTGCTGCACACACAGCACACCCTGCTCAGTGCATAGAACTTTACTCCAGACCACGGTTGTTTCCTAGGTAACGACTCAATGTAAGGACTGTGCTGTAGACGGAACGGTTGCGCCCCCCAACTTCATACACTGAAACCGTAACCCCCCACGCCTTAGTGTGCGGAGGGGGGACCTTTGGGGGGCTGACGGGATGAGGGTGGAGGTCTCACGGTGCGCCCCCTGGAGGGGAGGGCCAGAGCGCACCTCAGAGATAGACACCGCCGGAAGACAGCGGGCAGCAGCCGGGAGGCAGGCCCTCATAGACGCCTTCTTTGGCCGCCCAGGCTTGAGAGCATGAGGCCTCAGTGTGTGTTATCTATGTCGCCCGGGCGGTGGAGATTCGCTCCTGTTACAGCAGCACAGATGGACTTAAACAGACCGCCGATCCGTTGCTCCGGCAACGCAGGAGAAATGACTTCCCGCCTCTGTGTTCCATCCTTGCGGATCACAAGGAAAAAACATGCGGAACTTGGGAGACAGCAGATGGCACGGGAAGCGGTGATGCCGAGAGGCGTCTGAACCAAAGGAAAGGTTTTCTAGACGTTACTTTCTGAGACGTGGAATCCCGGACTTTTGGAAAGATCCGGTGGTTCAGGGAGGAGTCCGCCATGCCTTCCGCATGTCTCCTGACCTCTGATGGGACTCTTCCTCCCTGCGGAGCGCGGGGCTGACCTTCCACGAGCATGTGCCTAGCCACAGCCAGTCTGCTGCCACACTTCCAATTTAGAGAAGGAAAACAATGCTTGCAACCCAACATGCATCAGCATTTCTCATGTGTAAACAAGGTAACCTCATGTGAGTCACTGCCCTGCCCCAGACACACCGTTGCCCTGCAGAGGAAGTGCTCCCGGGACTTTTTCCGAAAATGCAATTGTCTGTGATTCAGAGGCTCCTCGGTTGAAACTAGCCTGTGTCTATGTTCTTCTGATTCATACCACATGGGAGAATTTGGAATTTTTTCCCACTGCAACTAGTTTTTTTGTGCTTTTGCTGGATTTTAATGGAAGGACCTCTATATATATATATATATATATATATACACATTTATGGTCAAGTTAGCCAATATACGGTGTGTACGGTGTGCTCTTGGCTTCAGGAATAGGTCCCCATGATTCATTGCTTACAGCACCCACTGCTCACCCCAACAGGTGCCCTCTTCAAGGCCCATCACTCATTTTCCCCACACCCCCTCCCCCATCATCCCTTAGTTTGTTTTCTGTGTTTCAGAGTCTCTCATTGTTTGCCTCCCTCTCTGTTTATAACTACTTTCCCTTCCCCTCCCCCATGGTCTTCTGTTAAGTTTCTAAACTTAATGGAAGGACCTTTCAAGTCAATTTTGCTCTCCTTCCAACGTGGCAAATATCAATTCAGCTAATGAGGCCCGGGCTTAATTGCAGGCATTCCATCAAGGGTGCTCCACCTACGAATCTGCCTCAGATTCTACAGCTCGATTCCAGGGCTGTGGCTTGTTGGGAAAATGCACAGCCCTGTGGCCCTCGTGCTCACACTGCCACGACCGGTCTGGCACGTGGACCTCATGTTAGCACATGGCTGTGCGGTGAACAAAACCAAGCCCGGTGTGGACCTAAGAGCTGTTGCTGGTGTGTTTCCACCTTGCCGTTTTGCTACGTTTCACTTAGATCCTGTCTTTACGTTTGCAGAGGGTGTTCCTTTCAGAAGAGAGGAACCGGTCAACTTCCTGCCTCCCCACCGGCCCCCGTGGTGAGAAGCTGCACCCCGGCCTCCAGCCCTCCCACGTCGTGTGCCAGTGCCGGATGCCGATGATGTGATGTTGGTTACATTCCAGACTCTCATCTTCCAGTAACTTCCTCATGAACCAAACACCCAAACTGCACCCTGCAGGGCCTCTTCGGGGTGCAGATGGGTCAGATTATCAGATTGCCCGAGACTTGAACAGAACCAGATAGTAGTTCTGAACCCGTTTTGTGATGCTAGCACATGACTCGTCATCACTGCTTTCCACTTAATCCAGTGACCTCGGGTCCCAGGGTGTGTAGGAAAGATATGCAGCTGTCACAAAGCTGAGCTGTCAGTTGATGGAACTATAAGAAACATACTCAAGAGTGTTAATTCTCTCCAAGAATCACATAGTTTCACAAACACAAGGTCCCTCCCTGTCTGCCGATCTCACTAGTCACCACACAGAGAGGAACGGAGGCGTCCTTGCAACCTGAGACTGTGCTCCAATGCGGCATTAATTCTACTCTTCTCAAAAATTGAGTCCATAAAAGTTAAATTTATGTTACATAAGTCATATTTGAAAAAAAAGTAAAATTCAAAACCGATGTAAATTATTGTGAGCTAATTGCATTAGCTTGAAAAGATTGTGAAATAATCCTTGCAGTAGAATTGGCACCAAGTACATAAGCCCTTTTGAGGTAGAGCAGATGCGTTTTTCAAACAAATATCAGGCTAAGCCCAGTTCTGGGCTGGCTCCACGTTTCCTGCTCTGTGGACAAGGCAGACCCGCAGGAGGAAGGACTGCACGCTCGGGTCTCCGAGTCGGCCTGCTGTGAGCTAAGGTCAGGGCGGGGCCCAGGGAGACGAAGAGCGCTAAGTACGCAGAGCGCTGCCCTGAGAGCAGGCGGGGCAGAGCCTTCCCTCTCCAGGGCTGCTGGTTTGTGCAGAAAACATCCCTGTGTTACCGCCTTAGCAGAGAGATGGTCGACAACGACGACTCAAAATCTGCACAGCAAAAATATGAGCCCTGAATTGATTTTAAATGAGATAAGGTTTTGAAAGGAAAAAAAAAACACCTTCTGATAATTTCACTACTATGTCCTAAAATATTGCATACCTCATTTCTAGACATGCTTTACTCCGCACCCCAATTAGTGTGGGACCTCCTGGTCCGTGTGTGATTCTGAGCTTGTGCTGACCCAGGTGAGTATGGTGTGCTGGCCCAGGTGAGCACTGTGTGCTGACTCAGAGGAGTACTGTGTGCTGACCCAGGTAGGTACTGTGTGCTGGCCCAGGTGAGTACTGTGTGCTGACCCAGGTGAGTACTGTGTGCTGGCCCAGGGGAATACTGTGTGCTGGTCCAGGGGAATACTGTGCGCTGGCCCAGGTGAGTACTGTGTGCTGGCCCAGGTGAGTACTGTACGGTGACCCAGGTGAGTATTTTGTGCTGGCCCAGGTGAGCACTGTGTGCTGACCCAGATGAGTATTGTGTGCTGACCCAGGGGAGCACCGTGCGCTGGCCCAGGGGAGTACTGTATGCTGACCCAGGTGAGTACTGTCACTGGCCCGGGTGAGTACTGTGTGCTGACCCAGGTGAGTACTGTCACTGGCCCAGGTGAGTACCGTGTGCTGGCCCAGGGGAGTACCGTGCGCTGGCCCAGGGGAGCACCGTGCGCTGGCCCAGGGGAGTACTGTGTGCTGACCCAGGTGAGTACTGTCACTGGCCCAGGTGAGTACTGTGTGCTGACCCAGGGGAGTAGCACCGTGCGCTGGCCCAGGGGAGTACTGTGTGCTGACCCAGGTGAGTACTGTCACTGGCCCAGGTGAGTACTGTGTGCTGACCCAGGGGAGTACTGTCACTGGTCGGAGTACCGTGTGCTGGCCCAGAGAGTGGTCCCAGGGAGTAACCGTGGTGCTGGCCCAGGGGAGTCACAGTCGTGCTGGCTGTGCGTGGCCCGGGGAGCACCGTGCGCCTGGCCCAGAGGACACCGTGCGCTGGCCCAGGTGAGTACTGTGTGCTGGCCCAGGGAGTACTGTCACTGGCCCAGGTGAGTACTGTGTGCTGGCCCAGGGAGCACCGTGCGCTGGCCCAGGTGAGTACTGTGTGCTGGCCCAGGGGAGTACTGTCACTGGCCTGGGTGAGTACTGTGCGCTGGCCCAGGGGAGCACCGTGCGCTGGCCCAGGGGAGCACCCTGTCTTCAGGTGTCCTGTGGTCACTGTCACTGGCGGCCCCTCCCCTCTGAGCCTCTGACGCTGCCGCAGGCACGGGAGACCTTAGGGCGCCCCTGCCAGAATCCCCAGGGCCACCACAACCGCCCCCATCTGTCACCCTTTCAGTGACATTTATGGGCGTCCAGAACTGCTCCACGGCCTCAAGGGCAAAGAGCAGAATGAATCATGTGTCCTGGCCTGAGGCCGGCGAGCACAGGGCGAGGGGCCAGCGGCCCAGCTCAGGTGAGGCAGGGGGTGTTCTGGGGGGACCCCGTCCCTGTGTGTCTTCTCTAAAGGCCACCGGCCCCGCCTCCGCTGTAAGTTGTCGGTATCTGTCTGTCACAGAGCAGCGACTTTCCGTGAAGAAAGGACTCCCTCCACTGCCCTCCTGGAATGGGGGCCTCAGTGGGGTTCTCGTCATGAGTCTGCGCATGACGTGTGGCTGGTGACAGTGTACAGGTCTCTGCTCTGTGTGTCCCGCCCGGAGCTCTGGTCCGGGACGTGGGGACGAAGACTGCGGGTGGCCCAGTGCCTGGAGGTTGCTCCGGAATAGCGGCCCCTCTGCCGGGCACCGAGACTGCCCAGGGCGTGATTCCCTGTTCCCCTGCAGGTGCAGGTCACAGAAGGAGGGGGAGGGACACGTCCCGCATTGTCCACCGCCTGTGCCCTGTGAGGACAGGAGCTCCCAGCCCCCCTCCGCCTGGCTTCGATCGCACCTGCGCCCCCAGCGCACACTCAGGCCTCTTACCGGTTCACGGGGCGGCTCCCGTGGGCTGAGATAAGATGATGTCACTGTTCTGAAGTGCAGTTAAGGCCGTGACTGGCAGGGGACCCCAGGAACAGGCATGGCCCGGACGGCAGGGTCACCGCGGCCCAGACGTTGCACCTGAAAGTGAGAAGGCACAGTATGGAGTGCTGTGCCCCCAACGTGTCCCTAGGAAGCGGTTTGCTTCAACCCCAATCTGCAGAACCGCCTGAATATCTGTTATCTGTCCGTGAATTGTTCACGTGCGGGGCCCTGTATTCCTGCGGCCATCTATTTGTTTTACTGGTTCTCCTCATCCGCACAACACAAAGTGTGTCATCACCCATTTCTCCCTATTTTTTATTTGTTTTTTACACATATGGGTTTATTGTGTTCACAGTAATAAGCTGTTCTAAAAAACTGAAAACATTTTGCTAATTACTGAAAGAGGGAAATAAATACAGTACCCAGAAAATGTCATTTAAAATATTACATCTGTTTTCTATTTTTAAACCTTCATTACTTCCAATTCAACTCCTCTAATCACAACTTATGCTGCACAGTAATTGTTGAACCAGATTTATCAGAAACTGTCTTTTATATAAAATCATCCAAAAGATAATTTCAGAGAAGGCTTGCGACACAGATGATCACAGTGCAGATGAACTGTAATGATACAGAGATGGCTCGTCTTAAATACTCGCTTCCCACTGCTTGCAGCGCTCCCTCGTCCCTTCAATGTCTGCTCCTCCCACGTTTCTGAATCTGCGGGCCTGAGACAGTGTTTGCCTGAGACCAGAGCCCGCAGACACGACTCAATATGTGAGGACGAGAGTGAAGGTTCAAGCCCTAAGGAAACATATTTTTATGGTTGTTTTCATTTTGAAATCATTCATGTGTGGTTTAGAAGGAAAATTATACACAAGTCCACACCAAGAAAGGAGGTGTTAGAAGCCATCGCTGTAAATGGTGGTTTATCCAGAATCGTGGGTTAACATACTGGATGAGAATCAATGCGCTGACCTCGGGGGGGACACATGTGAGACACGGCGGGGGTGGGGGTTGACATCACTGGGCCAAGGGTATCATAAAATCCTTTGAAACCTCAAAGGATTGCATTTTTGGCCAAATATGCAAACTTTTGTGTATGTATTCAGAAAGTTTGTAGACTCTCTGAATCTCATCTATTGAGTTTCAACAGACTGAGTTTCCACAAACCCGTGTGAAGCATGTCAGATATAAAATATATCTGATATAGAATACCAGATATAAAATATATTTACCTAAGAATAGAAAAATTGTTTACATATTCTATGGAACTGAGACTTCATTGTGTCTGCCAGAATATTTTCAGTGGAAACCTGAAACAATCTGGTTCTGGAGGAGATTAATCTTCTGGCTCCTTCTGGAACTTTCTGATCATTTTTTCTCAGCATCTCCACACTTCCTCTGACTCTCGTAGAAGATCCAGGCCTAGGAAGTCAGGTACCTAGCACAGCGCCCTCCACCCGACAGAGGCTTTGTTTTCTTTTCTTCTTATTGTTGCTTTCTTATGAACTTATTGTGCGTTTTTTTATAATTTGTGTGATTTCTCTTAGTGGCTTATTTGCTATGCCTCTTTTTTAATGGTTGTTTCAGGATTTATAGTATATTTTCCAACACATCACATGTACCATAAGGTGGTATTACACTGCCTCATATTGAGCACAAGATCCTTACAATAGATGCTGTGGTCATCCCTTTCTACTTCATTTCATCTTCTGTCTCTCTGAATGTAGATGCGTTAAATGATAAAAAGGAAAAAGAAAAGAAACTTGTTTCATTTATTACAGCAAGAAAAAGAGCAGCATAATTGAATTAAAACAACATAATTAAAACACTGGCTTCCCTGAAAATTTGTGACCTAGTTTCATTCACCTCTGTTCTTATTTATGATGAATGTCATCCCACAATTTCTTGGAAGTTTAAGAAGTTAGGAAAATAGAAATAAAACTGTCTCTGGAAAATAGAGCAACCCACAATGTATTAGTGTTCATCTCGACTTCTTAGGGAATGTATGTTGCTTTAGATTGACTATCTTTATAATAATTAGAAAAATTCCCTTGTGCATGTCTTTCACTCTTCTGGTCTTATTTGTAGCACGAGTGTGCCCAACAGACGGACTGGAAACAGGACTCGGCAGGAAGTCAGGGCCTGGGCCCCAAAGCAGGGCAGCGGGAGGGGGAACCCCAGTCGTGCTGCTGTGGGGAAGCGCCCTGGGCCAAGCCAGGCAGAATCTTCCGTGTGGGGGGAGTGCAACGTTCTTTGAGCCCTGCCAGCCTTGGGGGCCGGGGCACGTGCTGTCCACATGCGCCCACACACATGTCGTCACACAACCTTCTACCCCCATCTGAAAAAGTATATGATAAAAGTCATAGCTGTGTATTTCTTCAAAATGCAAGACTTGTAATTTTTAAAATCGAGAGAGTATGAACAAAGAAATAATGGAAATTAGCAAAGAAATAAAGCTAGGAAGGTTCCATGAACTGAGGGGTCACATGGACCCTGAAGTCCCCATGGAATGAATTGTAAATGGTTCACGTCCAAGAACATCAGCGTGGTGTCATCACCCAGGGGTCGTGAGAGAATTCCGCAAACATCCAGAGAAGAAAGATGAGGTGTTAGAAGGGCATCAAGTTTCTCCAGAGGAACAGCAGGTGTCAAAAGAATGGGGAGCAATCCCACAGAATTCTCAAAACCACAAAGACTTACAGCTTATAATTTTATACCCAGCTCAAGTGAACATAGGATAAAGGCTCGGGAAGCTTAGCTCCAAGGCACATTTGGATCAGAGGACAAAAGGAAGGGACATTATAGCCAGGAAGTAGGGTTCTTAAGCTGGAGAAGGGCAAAGAGAATGTTCAATAAAATCATGAAAAAAAAGTTCCAGAATTTGGAGGTCAGCAGTACCGCAGGCCTGAAGAACGATAATCCAAGCACAAGAGTCAGAGGTCTTCTGAAGAATAAATCCCACTCCCATGTTTTTAAGTGTTTTTTTTTATTAATGATAAAATGCCACCGATTTAACCTTATTGAGAAAATACATGGTCTGGTCAGAATGTTAAGGCTGAATTATTGTCAAGTACATAGAAAACTAAGCTAACAGAAGGACAGTTATTAATTGCAGGAATATAAGACATTTGTCCCAGGTGGCTCAGCAGTGAGCTAACATACAAAAACATGATGTGATATTTATACTAGCTTTTATTTAACAAAATGTGTCACAGAAACGTCCCAGGAGGATGAAGAGAAGTATTTGCTCTTGTGTTGTTGGAGAGATTTAAGAGAACCAGATTTTCTTCTTTCGTAAGATGTTGACTGATAATATCTAAGCTAAGAACACGTGCCAGTATAAGAATATTATCTAAACATAAAGAGGTAAGGACCAGATGGCACGGCTACTACATCCGGAAGTGATTTCCTGTAGACCAGACAGTGACTCTAGCAGCAAAAGTCAAATTCAACAGTTACAATAATTAAGACTGCAGAGGTCTGTTAAGGGGATGTAGATTCACATTGAAACAGTTTACCTCAAGAACTATCCAGAACAAGCCAGGGAATGCAGCATTACAGGACCAAATGCCGTGTAACCTGCATCATGTCATGGAATGTAACCTAATGTAACCTCGCCTGAGGGGACGATATGTCACATAACATAATACCATGTAACCACGTGAAGGCCGACCGTGGACGTGGCTGAACCGGAAGTTGGTAGGTAGGGATGCTTACATCTCTACTTATAAAGCCGCCCACGTCTGGTTTCATTTTAACTGTGTTTCACAGTTTGTTTTCTTAATTTCCTGGATTCTTTCTTGTAATAAAGAAACATTTATTTGAATTTTCCACTATGCCCTTTATTTGTTTTCCATTTACTTAAATAAAAACAAAATTAAATAGTAACTTTCATTACAATATCGATAGTACTATCTTATTTTAATAAAAGTATCACCAGCCGTCTTTCTACCTGTGCACAACCATAAAGATACTTAGAACAATATTCACTAATGGTTACGAAGGTTACTTCTGATTATAATTTTATGCATCTTATACTCATATGTTTTATGCTTTATCTGAATTGTTTATAACTCCATGCATGCATAACTTCCAGAAAACATTAGGGTGAATTTTTCTTAAGGAAACAAGACAAGACTGGAGGTAAAGATATAAGTAAATACAAATGGTAGTTCTGCATGTTGGGGATTAGATAATTGTTATTTTCTTCTTTCTTACTATTTATATTTTCCTCCAATTTTTTCACACCTTTTAATAAAAAAACTGTAAGAGAAAATCTATCGAATAATCAGGCCAGCAGAACCTCTGTAAGTCCTTTAGTTCTATTATTCCGCAGTGGTAAATGTTATTTCAAAAGTGCCTCTGCAGAAGCCAGAATAGCTTGCAGAGGGAAGTGGAAGCCTGCACCTTCACCGCCGTGCTCTATTGTGTATGATCGATGCTATTTACATATTTGAAGTGAACCTTCTAGATTTTGAGACCAATTCCAATCAGAGAAATAACATGTAAAGGGAACTCCCTTACAAAAGTTGGCTCATTATTAAATCCTATCGTCCTGACTAAATTGAATTTCAAGCCCAGATGTTTTAATCTGGGGTTTTGACTCATCATTCTCTGTTCACCTCACAAAGCTGGTTATGCGCCCTGCCAAACACTGGATAAATTAAACATGGTTCTGGGGCTCCGAATCCACCCAGGGTCTAGGCTTGTTCCACAAACAGGCAAACACACTCGGCTGCGGTGTGGCCAACGCCTGCCTCTGACACTAGCTCCTTACCGCTGGACGTGGCCATGTGACCAGTTACCCAGTTGAGTTCAGTGAGGCCACCAGGTTGTCAGTTTAGCAATTCAGCCTCAGTGCAGACATCTCACATTTGGACTTGACATTGTCCTTGGACTCCTGTCTTAGACTTAGATCTGCCTGCGGCTCCTGCGTCAAGAAGATCATTCTCAGGGAGCTTGGTGCTTGAACAGCCCTAAGTCTTGTTAGCATCATTCCCGGGGATAACTAGAAGGCTGACCCACTTCCGCAGCCCTGAGCCACGCAGACCAGACCCGCCAAGACGGCGACGAGGGTGTGGTTCCTGTCGGTGTGGACTGTGGGCGGGCCTCCCACCATCACAGAGAGATTGTGAAGAGCTAATATAAGTAGCAATAAAGAGATAGCCTTGGAAGATGTTCAGGACAGAGTCCCAGTGTCCCTTCCTCTAGGGGGCCTTCCTCCAGACTAGCTGGCAACCTTCTGTCCTACACTCGGGCGGCACGCTCTCGTTCATGCCATTTGCCACAACTTTGATTTTTACAACTGTGCTCTGTTTGTTCACAATATGAAGGCTTTGTCTATTTTATACATCGCTTGATCCTACTTTGTATATCATGGCACATCATTCAGTCAGAATCTCGCAGAGGACCCACGCGGAGTCTACTCAGGAGGAAGTGGCATTGCTGAAGGAAGGACGGATTAAGGAGGAACAGCTGACATTCGGGGTCTTATGTGACAGCAGCCATGTGATGCTGGACTCTTGTAAGCGGCTCTGGGGAGAAAGATGTAGAAGAGGGGATGGTCTGCCTCACCAGCTACAGGATTGTCTCTTTTTTACCTCATCTGATATTTAAATTACTACCACTTGATGAGGTTTATGTGTGAGATATCTAATTAGTACCCAACCAGACTGTTGCACGCAGAACACCAAGTTCTGGAACGGCAGGGCCTAAAATATCGCCACCGGAAGTGGGGCTCATGGAGGAAAGACAAGAATATCACTTGGAAGATTGTTGAGAAATGCAGAATCTGGTCTGGACCTCAGACTTACCGGGTCAGACCCACAGTTTAGCAGCACATCCAGGTGATTCAAGGCCCGTTAATGCTCAGGCCACATTGCTCTCGGCACCTGCTGGTGGCTCCGTCCCTCTGGCTTCTCAGCTCCACCCCCACAAGCACCTGCACGTAGTGACCCTTCTGTGCGAATGTTTGCTACAAGCGCACGGTGCTGGTGTTCCTGAGTGTTCTCGATGGAACCCTGCAGTGCAGATGGAAGGTCCACACCAGCGATGCTCCTCTCCCAGGTGGAAGCCAGGAGCCTGCAGTCAAGGTGTGGGCAGCCTGGGGGAGGGTCCCTGCCTCTCCTGGCCTCCGGGGAGAGGCCCGGCCTACGGCTGTGTCCCCGCGGTCTCTGTGTGACTTCACGCAGCCGTTTCTCTGTGTGCCTGGGTCTTTCTTCTGATAGAAACGAGATAGACAGTTTCTTTCACCTTAACCTGACTAATTCCACCTGTAATCACCCTATTTCCAAATAAGGTCACATTTGAAGTTCTGGGCCATGGATTTGGGGAGCCGTTCAGCCCACCACGCTCATCTACACAGTGTGACAAGCCTCGTCCTTACCCGCAGGGATGCTGGGGACTGGGACAATGTGGTATCAGAGTCACGGGCAAGCAGAGGAGCACAAGTTCGCACAAAGCAGCCTTCACCATTTCCATCCAAGCGCCTACCAGCCCCTTCCATCAGTTCTGATTTTGTATGTGTGTCCTTAGCCACACTACACTGACTCAACAACTAGCCAACACACTCAACAAGTACTATTTGCTCAAGAGTATCTGTTTGATGACTAGTTTCCCTTCATAGCTCCGTTATACATAGTGGTTATAGATTAAGATTTTGTTATTGTGTGGAAAGTATAAATCCAGCAAAGGAAATGTTCATGGACTGTATATCATTTTGTGAGTTTCTAGATTCTCTTGTGGGTTGGTTTTTAACTTGGCCTCACTCCTTGGCCTCAACATATATATATATATATTTTTTTTTTTTCTGAGGAGTCAATTAGATATTATAGATCAGATATTAAAACTACTCCAGGGATGCAAGAAATATGATTTATACCTGATTTCATCTTCTGATCAAGCCCAACTGCTCATTGCCATAAATGCCCTGCATTCTGCATGAATTCTGATGCAAGCCGAGGCAGTGGGCTTCACCTTTACGTGACTCAGAAGTGCTAGTGGCTCGCGGCTTCTCGGCAGGTGCCTGTGAGAGACCCTGCACCGCCGGGACCCGGCGGGGGACGGGGGGCTCTGGCCGGCAGGCTGCAACAGGGCCAGAATCACCAGCCAGTGAGCGAGCCGGCCCGGAGAGTGGCGTTTTTTTGACAGAGTTACACCCTAGGAGTGGAGTCAACGAAGTGGGGAGTGAAAAATTCATTTTCTGACAGTGGTGTCAGCAGAATCATCAGGAGCTGATGACAACAAATCCATAGCCGGGTGAAAACCTGACAGTGTGGAAAACAAGAGCCTTGGCGGCCGGGCTCCCCCCGCAGCTGCCCAGAGCGTAATTTCACAGCAATTATTGCCCCAGCTGGCTCCACTGACCACGGGCCGCGCGGCCCCCCGGCCCCCGGGCGCACGCGAGAAGGACAATTAGGGCTTATCAGCGAACCACAGAGATGATCTCTGCCTTCTCTGCGGAGCCGCCGCCACGATGGCTACGTGGGGACCCCGGTACCGACATGTCGCTGGCTGTCCGACGCCCCCGGCTCGGGCGGCCCGCCTGGCTGCCGCGGTCCGCGCTGGGGCCTGCCCTTGCTGCGCACGCCGTGTCCCGGCCCCTCCTACAGACACCAGGGATCAAACGAGGCAAGTTTGCAGCAAGAAGTGCAACCGCAATGAAGATGCTCTAACGCCTCAACTTTATGCTGCTTGTGCTTCACATGTTAACTGCACTCCGAGGACCCAAGTGACGAGGGTCCCATTTCCAGCACAGCATGGAGCGGGTGATCTCCTCAACTGTAAAATGAAGCTGTAAGAGCACAGCATGAAAATGTATTAGCAACAGTTAGATAAGGGGAACCTCAGCAAGGCGTACACACTTGCAATGGGTAAAATAACGTCTGTACAAATTGTTTTTGGTACATTAAGTACCTTTCACAGCCAAAGTTAAAAAGAAGAAGAAGAAGAAGGAAAAAACAAGAACAGCACAGAGACACAGAACGTGCGTACAAAAGGCACAACCAGTCTGCTCTCCAGAGAAGTAATTTCATGCAGAAATTTTTTATTGAAATTGTTTCTCTAGTTGACAGATCTAGTGTACAATGATAAATGACAATGTGCCAGGCAGCCCGTCAGCCTGCGATGGGGGAAATCTCACCCACTCCTCCGTAATAATAATAAGTATGCGTTTCTTCCCACAGAAGGTGTTTTAAGCTGGTGAGCACGGTGGCCGAGCAAAGTGGCATTAAATCGCGGTGAGCCGAGGCTGAGAAAAGATTTATGTCTGTGTGTGGATCCAGCAGCTCTTTACTGGCTATGACATGCTGACAGGGAAACAGGGTTATGAAAAATGACCCGACTCCACGAAGCTACATCCGTGCCTGTCGCGGCTCTGAGCTGCCTGGTGTGCCCCAGCCACTGGCTGATTGTTGTGGAAAACCCAGAATATGATAACAAACCTTAAATCCATTAGCATCTCAGGAAGCCCACAGAACAGAACTGATGGGAATATCACTTCTGAAAGTGGCCCAGTTCAAAGGAAAGATTAATCGCGGGCGAAGATCTTCCACCATATGAAAATAAGCAGCTAGGGTTGTGAAGACGGACAAGCTCCCCTCGACGGACCGGTGCCGGCCCCCTGGCTCTCGCCAGGCCTGTTGGTCAAAGCCACCCCGGGATCGCCAGCAGCTTGTGTGAGGGGACTTCATCCTTGGGTTGTATAAGATGGCTCCAACCAAGTATTGCCCATGACACATTCAGACAGAAACGGTCTTGCGTCTACACATGGTGGCAGAGTCGTCCTAAGGAATTTTCCAGTTACGAGGTGAAACAGACCGGTGTCTGCTTCAGAGAGACACGGAAACACCACGTCTGTAATCCCTTCCTGCAGTGCCTGTCGCACTGGGGTTAGTGCCGGACCATCTGCTGTCACTCAGCTGCGAGCCCTGCTGGAGGTCAAGGAACTTGGAGGCTGGTGTTTGCTCAGACGCTAAGTGGCAGAGCAGAAACCTTGGCCTTCAAGGACCTCAGTTTCCTCACCAGTAAAACCAGCTGGGTTAATAAGGTTCTGGAATAACCATCCGAGGCCAGTGGCAGCCTCAGAACCAGGGTCACAGGAAGCACCTTTCACAGGCAGAGTGCTTCTAGAGGTGAAAGTAGGAACTGGATATGCCATCTCACTCTGTAGTCCAGCATTCACTGCGGACATTTACAACCTCTCCTCTGAAATGGAGGCAGGGTCCTGAAGTCATGAGTGGGCCCCCCAGCCACTGGGCTGACCAGCCGGGTCTCCTTTGTCTCAAACACCTGAGCCCAGGAAGTACTCGCCCCCCACTCTTCCCCAGGGCTGGAAGGCCCCTGGGGGAGTAACCCCACAGGGCTCCTGGGCGGAGGAGGACATCACTGGAGGCTGTGCCCCGCCCGGCTGCGGGACGGTCACGTGACTGGCACCGGCCGGCTGGGAGCTGTGGATGCCAGCTGTGTGACTGTCAAGCGCAGGGCACACCACCTCCTGTAGGGCTCGGCATGGCACCAATGCTGTTCCTGTCTGCAGGCGAGGAAGGGGGTCCAGGAGGCGAGGGGAGGCCCAGCCCCCCCCCCCGAGTCAGGCACAGCCGCAGGATGTGGCGAGCCCTCAGTGCACCTGCTCACCCCTCGTGGGGTCGGGGCGACAGGCCAGGACACACCTGTCACTCACAGGTACGAATCTGCTCACAGGTGCAGCTGGCACCCTGTGTGTCAAAGCTCAAGAATGTATCAGGCGAGAAACCGTGACCCACGGGTGTTAGCGACTCAGCCTGAGCCCAGAGTTAACTAACATCGATAACACAACTCACCGTTAAGGTTCCCAGCTGAGTGTGGCCTCTAACATATGTTTACACACATTCCACATTGAACATGTACCCATATCTTCATATGAAATGTTTGCATCTTTTGATAAACAACAAATACTGAAAGTCTATTTGTAAAGAATGGGGGATAAAACATCTGGGTGGGAAAAATAAAGGCAGATTCACGGTCCCAAGGGTCAGTCGACATCATCAGCCTGTACACTTCCCTGGACTGCATTCATGTTCTCCGTATTTATATTATGAATCTCTTGTTTGTTTGTCAGCACACGACTTTGAGCAGATAAACACTGTGGAGAACACCACTGTGGGTGAGTCGTGACTGCGACATTACGCGCTTGCAAGAGTCTCATTCACAGAAACTGACACGTCTTCCAATTATTAGTTTTAGTTGTAATTCATAGTTTTCAGATACAGCCTTGAAAGGAAGCTGGAGACAAGAGAAAAGGGGCTTGATGCCACCTGAAGTCCTTTTTAGAAAAGATGTATGTGTTCTATCCCGAAGTCACACACAAAGTTTGCTCGTCTCGGGAAGCTAACGTTCTTGTGTTTACTGTCGCTGCAGTGGGCAGGGCCATTCACCCAAGACTGAACTGCGCTAAAAAGTCATAAACTGTTGCTCAAGAATGAACTTGCATGAAGGTAGCCAATGTGAGTGGATCCTAACGGGAAAGTTGGAAGTTTCTTGCACCTTCGGGCCTGAGGATATCAAAATACATTTCACCCAAATAAGTTAACTTGAGCAAGCATTTGAAACATTTTATTTTAATGTCAAGGTAAAAATGGACAGGGCTCCTGGGTGGCTCAGTTGGCTAAGTGCTGGACTTCGGCTCAGGTCATGATCTCAGGGTTCATGAGTTCGAGCCCTGCCTCAGGCTCTGCATGGACAGTACAGAGTCTACTTGGGATTCTCTTTGTTCCTCTCTCTGTCCCTTCCCGACTCATGCTCTCTCTCAAAAAAAAAAAAAGAAAGAAAGAAAAAAAGAAAAAAAAAGGGTAAAATGGAAACATCTTATTAACACATGTAAAATCAATAGCTTGACAAGTAGCACCTTCTAATCCAAATAATACTCAATTAAATTCATGCCAGCATCAATAATCTGTTCCACAGAAGTAAGTATTGTTTATCCTTAGAGGCTGTACTGACCAGCTGACCCGCTAGTACACTGGCTTTATTGGCCTGAAGGATTCTTACTTTCCATTTATATTTATTTATGAATGAAATTACTTCCCTTCGACATTCACAATCTCAAATGCATCTTTGGAAAATAAAAGGGATTTTTTTTAGAAAAGGAAAAATATTAAAAATAAAAAAGAATCCATCCTGGCCATGTTGTTTCTGATGAGACTTATTCGTTTGATATCAGACCTCAATTTTTACAGTTACTGAGCATTTTATGTTCCATTCTAATACAACCATGGACAAATCATCACTGAGAAGAGGAAGAAAAGAACCTAACTAGAACAGCATAACTGATGTTTTCGACACAGCTCTCTGAGCGCAGTGGCACTAACATGAGGGTGGCAGGCCGGTGGCTCCACGCCTGCTGTGGAGAGAAGAATTTAAAATGTATTAATAAATCACAGAAATTTTAATGTTCGTCACCATACTTCCGACTGTCAGGAATTGTATAAAACACTGATATTTAAATGTTTAGAATACGTATTTGCAAATTTTAAATGTAAAATGTTATCTATTGTAATATACCTATAACAGAAATCATTATGATGTGTCAGCTTTCTGGGATTTAAAGAAATTAGTTTTTTTTGAGGGGCTCAGTCGGTTAAGTGTTCGACTTCAGCTCAGGTCATGATCTCATGGTTCATGGGTTCAAGCCTGGTGCAGGGCTCTGTGCTGACAGCTCAGAGCCTAGAGCTTCTTTCAGATTCTGTGTCTCCCTCTCTCTCTGACCCTCCCCTGCTCATGCTGTCTCTCTCTCTATCTCTCAGAAATAAATAAAACATTTTAAAAAATTTTTTAAATAAATAATTTTTTTTAGCAAAAACTTTTTTCAGAAGCCTAAATCTGAGAT
Source organism: Proteles cristata cristata (assembly GCA_017311185.1). Taxonomy (NCBI): domain Eukaryota; kingdom Metazoa; phylum Chordata; class Mammalia; order Carnivora; family Hyaenidae; genus Proteles; species Proteles cristata. The sequence goes on along the minus strand of JAESUZ010003611.1, from coordinate 81,661 downwards.
GTAGGAGTACAATCATTTCAAATACGCTATTTGTATTTTTAAAAGCAAAACAGAAATGGTATCTACTGATATTCTGAAATGGTATAAATGTATTCTCCTATAAGTTTTAAAGCATACATATATTCTCCCATTATGTAGAAGCATGTTTCTGTACTTTTGTTTTTATTTAAAATGAACCAAAAGCCAGGACCTACTTTATATTACGATAACCTCTGCGGCACGATCACCTTGAAATCTCTGCTCTGTCGGAGCTCTGTACGATACCAGAACATCCGATCTTGATTCCGTTGAACCAGCACCTCGCTCCACAAAGCAGGTGTCCTCAATGCCCTACGAGAGTCGGCGCCAGCTGTGATGTCCGGCGTCCGGCGACCCCTCCAGGGGCCACCACGGAGCTCCCTTTTAGCAAACTGAGGCAAGATACGTATTTGTGCACATGCAGCTCGTGGCGGCTGCTGTGGTTGGGAGGCTGGCTTCCTACAGGAGCAAGAAGGAGCCCTCTTCCCACCCACATGCGCCCACGCTGGAGAGGGGACACGGAACCTTCCGGAATACTCTCGCAGTGAGTGGGCGGCTGGCGGTACCACTGATGGTGGAGCGGGTACGACAGTGACCCGCCTGTGTGCGGGTGGCCCCCTCCGCTCATGCGGCTACAACGCTTTGGCCAGAGAAAGTCGTGAGTGCAGCTAGGAATTTCTAGAAAATGTTTGGTGTGGGAACACCTGATCGTAAGGAGCCCATCCGTGGCCTGATTCCAAGGTCAACATTTTCAAGTTCATTTTAAATTGTCTGGTGTTTCCATTTAAACTAACATCTGCCAGCTGAAGCCCCTCTTCTCTTTCGTGACCAAACCCGTTAGGGCCCTGGGACCCGGCAGGGAAGCCCCGGGTCCCCGGACTCCGAGCCCAGCTGCTCACGCCCCCGGGGGCCCAGCAGCGGGCGGCGCGTCGTGTGCCCGGCCGTGACCCACGCGGGCTCTCCGCCGCGCGCGAGCTGAGGCCGAAGTGGAGAGTCAGGTACCTTACCTGGTGGGAACGGTTAGAATCTGTGTTTGGGGCGAGAACAGAGAGGTTGAAAGCACGTGCTCTGATTCAGGTACGCCGTCACCAGCCCCCAACCGCCCTCTGTCCCTGAGGCCAGACCTTCTGCCCGGGGGGCGACGGGCGACCTGTGCCTTCCGTACCCCCTCCCGGGCCCCGTCCCTCCCGGGCCCCGCCCCTCCCGGGCCCCGCCCCTCCCGGGCCCCGCCCCTCCCGGGCCCCGCCCCTCTCCAGGCCCACCCGCCCTGCCCCGCCCCTCTCCAGACCAACCCGCCCCACTCCTCCCGGGGCCTCCCGGGCCCGCCCTCTCAGCGCTGCCCCGCTCTGGGCCCCGCCCCCGGGACCCCGCCGCCACCGGGCCACGCCCCCTCTCCAGGCCGCCGCCCCAGGCCCCGCCACCCGCCGAGGCCCCCCCCAGGCCCCGCCCGCCAGGGCCCACCCCGCCCCTCTCCAGGCCCCGCCCCGCCCCGGGCCCGCTCACCACGGTCACCGGGCTCTGCACCTGTCCTGGCGTGAGGCCCCTCACGCACGTCCCTGCACAGCCGGCCCCTGGGACGCGGTCACGCGGGGCATCCACGTCCTCCCCGCGAACCCCCCAGGCCGCCACCTCGCCTTCCCCCGCTCCCCGGGTCTGCGTGGAGCCCTCGCACCCGGGGTGCTCTCCACATTTGTTGAAGGAATTAAGGCGATTAATGCACGCGCACCACCCAGGGCTGAACTTTGGGCCAATTGCATCCTGTTTCCGTTACGTGCACTCAAGCCTGCGGAAAGGCGCACCTGTCTTACAAGACAGCACACGCCTCCACGGCTGCTCAGCGCCCCTTCCGCCCCGTGGTCCGTGGGGGTGGACGCGGCGCAGCCCCGCTGGGGCGAAGCGGGAAGGCCGCTGTCCCCTGCGTGGCGACACGTCCGGACACGTTTGTCACCTGCGCGAGTCAGGTCGGACGGCGCGTCGGAAGGCCGAGGTCCAGCGCCTGGTCCCCTCCGTGGCCTCTGGGGCGCTCCCGGTCCCGGGCGAGGGCGGCCTGCACTGGGGACGCGACTCGCCTGCGGGCTGCACCAGCGCTCAGCCGGCTCCTCTGACCCGGTTTACTCGCCTGCAAAGTGGGCTAATCTCACTGACCCACAGAGGGTCGCGTGGACTCGGCTAGCTGACTTTCCTGTCGTCCTCCGGAAGGCCGGCTGCAGACGGCCACCACGAACGCGAAGTCTGGCCACCCGAAGGCAAGTTTGGGCCTCGGGTTTAAGCCCTCGTGCTGAATTCCCAGGCCCGTGGGCCCTGAAGCACCTTCCATGTTACTTTAATGGAGTTGCCTTTTTTCAAGCAGTTAATTTAATTCTCGTTGGAAATGAGACCGTGCCTCTTAGGCAAACCGATGTGCAGCCCTGAGGACCAAGGGCCAGAGGTAAAAGGGGCCTCTGATGGAGGGACGGAAGCTTCCGGAAGAGTTGGAGCTTGCTCTGCAGGTGCAGCCAGGGTCATAGTGTGGACTGAGCACCGTCTCCTGGCCTCCCTCGGCCTCGCGGCTCAGGAAGCCTGGTGGGGGCACCCCTCCTGCTGGCTGGGTGGCTCTGCCGAGGACAGTCCGTGAGCCACGTCCCAGGGCAGGGACTTACTCAAGTCAACAGCAACACTGCGTGAATATTCTGGAATCACATTAGAAAAGTGAAATCGAATCATGTACAATATTAATTATAACTACAAATCAACCTCTCCTACAAAGAGGTCATTGTTTCCCTTTTGGGTAAATGTAGAACAAAAGGTAAAATGAATTTTAAAATACTTTCTAAGTACTTTTGAATTAGTGATAATACCTAAGGCTTTAAAACACTAATGAGGACACCAGGGGGGCTCCGTCGGTTAAGCCACCGACTCTTGATTTCAGCTCAGGTTATGGTCTCAGGGTTCATGAGTTTGAGCCCCACATTGGGCTCTTTGATGGTGAGGAGCCTGCTTGGGGCTCTCTCTCTCCTTCTATCTCTGGCCCTCCCCCACTCGCTCTCCCTCCCTCTTTCATAAATAAATAAATAAATATGTAAAAATAAACAAACAAAACATTAATGGACAACACGTCTGTACCCGTCTGCCGTGGCAGCAGCTGACAGTAGATGCACTGTGGTCACGCCCACGAGAAGGTGGCCGTGAGGGGTCAGATCCCTTGAGTGTCAAATGCATGTGGAAGGGAACTTGTGAACGGTCTGGAGGTAGAATGAAGTGTTCCTTGTACAACGCTTGACGCTTCCTTCTTTATGTTTTCAGTAGTAAGTAATAGGTGGTGAGACCCCCGAAACGGAGGCGTCAGTGAGGTGCACGCCCTGGAGAAGCCACATCGCGCTAGCTCACTGCCGGTAGCTACCCTAATAATTATAACTGCTTTTCTAAAGACTCTATTCTATCAGTTTTTGTTCCTATGGAAATAATGCATGGTGTACAATTTAATGTCTTCCGTTTTAAAAAAGAAAAAGAAAACAAAACAGTACCCTAGCTCTGAACAAAATATGAAGCGGAGGACTTTGTATCTCAAAGGGGAGTTTCCAGGAAAGGCCTGAGCATCTGTGTCTGTACGGAAGCTTCCAGAACAGGTACGTTGTGCCAAGTAGAAAAAGATCGGCGGAGAGGAAGGTTAATGGATACATCGCAATCTGCTGCTCAGGCTTCCAAAATATTAATTCCTTTCTAATGAAGTTTGTGGAAGAGTCTTTACAATCTTGTTCCTTATTTCCAATGTCTTTGCTCCCTCTCTGGTAACTATGATCACAGCCCGTGAGCACAGCCCCTTCTGGAAGGAGGGTGGCTCTCTCCGGGTCTCCTGCTTGCATCCAACTCCAGACAGCAGCCTCTCCCTGGAGACCAAGCCCACACTTGTCAGATCCATGTCTAGGCTCCAGGTCGGGGTCAGCGAGAGCCCACGGGCAGGGTCTCCTGCATGCCACCAGGATGCTGAAATAGCAGCATTTGACACATTTAAAACTTGCTGTTTGTGCAATCACTAAAAACTGCACCATTAGCTGGATTTTCAGATTGCATGAGTGCAGATCATTAAGTGTTATTACAGTATTAATTATTAGAAGTGTCCTGTACTGCCTAAATTAAATTGGGATAGCCAACGACCTGCGAGTTCCCAATACCACGGATAATTTAACTGGAGATCTGCCACACTGGGCAAGGTGTCTGCACATGCCATTCACATTATTTCACATTAAGTACCAACTGAGGATTCCAGACGAAAATGAATAAATCAGATTTTAACATTTTTCTATGGTGACCTTGCCACAGGAGCTTTCAGCAGAAAGGAGAGGCCAGGACCTTACATGATGATCAGACGCCTGCACTAGGGATGTCCACGTGACTTGTGGGTGCCTGCACGTGAAAAGTCCACGTGACAAGTGGATGCCTACACGTGGGACATCCACATGACGTTTGGATGCCTGCACATAGGAAGTCCACATGACATGTGGATGCCTGCACGTGGGATGTCCACATGATATTTGGATGCCTGCACACGGAGGTCCACGTGACATGTGGATGCCTACACACGAAAAGTCCATGTGAGGAGCAAACGCCTGCCTACGGGAAGTCCACAGTTGGGCGAACTCTTCAACAATGATGCACCTTCTGGTAACATTGCTGATTTCATGGGATTTCTGTCTCAGAATCTGTATTGAGTTGATTAAAAAAAAAAAGAAAGAAATGAGTATCAGCATTTGGGGCCAATCCATTTACATCTGGATCAACGTTCCTGAGGCTCTTCTGATGAGATTCTACCAAGTCACCCCCAAATCCTCACAAACACCCGTCTTCAGACCCATCAGTCACCTGTCTGGTTAAGAGTTCTGGCAGCCAGGGTGGGTGACACCCTCCTCCACGGCCAAGCTCCAGCCCAGTGTGGCCGCGGCTGACACACATTGCTTGGTGGCGCCTTCTTCTGTTACCCTCTGCACATGGGAGCCTGTCCTGTTCGGCAGAGCATGCCTGGTGGCCAGCAGCCCCCTGGCTACATCCTGCCTGGGCCCCTGTCTCCATGAAAGCTGGTCTGGGGCCATTTGGACATGTTCCTAATTGAAACAGAAGCCCAGGAAAAATACATTTTTAACAATAGGGTGGATTTTTTCTTAAGATGTATATTAACAGCATGTAAAAATAGTTCAATGGTATAATGCAGTAATATAACTTTTATTTAAATCTGTAAATGTGCAAGTTACTCAATATTTTGTGGCCTCAGTTTCCACATCGGGGAGACACCATGTCTGACCCCCTTTCCATAGGGTGGCCTGTGGGGGACAGGACGTGGTCCGGTCTAGCGCCCCTGCTTGGGGTTGAGGGGTCAGCGCTGTCCATTTCCTTCCTGGTGCTTTTTCTCTCACCTGTGAACTATTCAAGGCATCAAAGAAGAAAATACGTAGAAAGCTCCCATGTGGGAAAGGCCAAGGTGGACACACCCAGTTGCCCAGCGGCGGGGGAGTAATTCCCCGTAGCTGCCGACTCTGTCCCAGGACACAGGCTAAGAGCAGCCCAGCTCAACACGTGGGGATTTAAAATAATCCCCGAGGCTGGATTTCTAAATTTTTTAGTGTTATTCACAAAGTCAAACACACAAGCTGGGTTTTCAAGCTTGGTGTAAAATCTATAAAAGTCATTGGAAACATGAATATATGACTCATGTTATATTAATATGTGGTTCCGGGGGCACCTGGGTGGCCCAGCTGGTTAAGCATCTGACTCTTGATTTCGACAGTTCTGAGATCAAGCCTCACGTCAGGCTCTGTGCTAGTGTGGAGCCTGCTTGGGATTCTCTCTCTCTCTCTCTCTCTCTCTCTGTCTCACTCTCTGCCCCTCCCCACCCACATGCTCTCTCTGTCTCTTTCTATGTAAATAATAATAATAATACCAAATTTTATGTGTACGCACAGTGTTGACATTATAACTATGCACAGGAATTGCATATTATAAAACTAAGGCACTAAAAATATAAATATGATCGGATGACTGTATATATACCCACAGATACAGACTATATACAAATGTACAGATATGATCTGTACGTATATGATGCTTTCACTGACCTTGGACTTTCACATCTAATCAGAATATTCACGTTTCCCTTGCAATAAGGAATTCTAAAACCCCAAACCTCTACTCCTCCCAAAAATCTACTGTTTCTTAATCAGGAGAATCCTTCACAGGAAACAACTCCTGTCCCGAAGAAAGCCCGCTGTGTAAGCGCAGCTCTGTCTTCTCTGTACGTGCACGCAGAGAAGTGTCTGGAGCACGAGGTGCCACGGGCAGGGTGCAGGTGTGTGGGCTCAAGCCCCAGCTCTCCCCACTGGGCCCCGTAAGACGAAGTGAGCCCCAGCGTGCAGAGTGTGCACAGAGCTCTTCCTGCAAGGACACGTGGCTGCAGCAATCGCTTCTGTATCGCGAACCACAGGCCAGTGACAGGCTCTAGGTTATGAAGCCCCTTACTGCCTACCGTGTCTCTGTGGCACCTCCTTGCCGTGGGGACTGGGGCGCCCTGGACTCACAGCTCCCCAGAGCCCAGCACTCAGGGAGGCACAGAGAGACGGGTGGAATCGGGCCAGCGGAGTCAAGGCCAGTCTTCTTCCCGGTGATCACAGAGGACTCGACCCGGGTCTCCCAAAGCAGGGCAGAGTGAAAACATCACAGACGCCACCTTCAAAAAGTGCGGCCAGGGTGGCGGGGGAAGGGAGCCCAGGGTAGCGAGGGACTAGAGACTAGGGATCCCAGGCGGCGTGAGTGCAGGGCCGTCCTCCCCAGCCACCGGGTCCCGGCTCCGGAGCTGATGGCCGTTTCTGAGAACGAGGCACAGCTGACAGACACCGTGCTGTTCCAAGCACAGTCCACCTCATATGCCCCCACGTCTTCTCTCCTCCATTCAAGTCCCTCCCGTCTCGGGGTCCTGGGGTCGGTCAGCGGAGGCTGAGGCTCACGGCTCTGTCCCCCAGGGTGGGCGGTCAGGTCAGGGGAAGCCTGGGTGTGGCCAGTGCCATCAGGGGCTGTCTGTCAGGGGCTGGACCCAGAGGGGCAGTGTCAGAACTGGGGGGTCCTCCCCTGGGCTCTGGAAGGCCAGGGACAAGCCGGGTGATCTGGAGAAGACATGGGGACAGGGAGTGTGACAGGAAAGGAGGAGCCTCCCACTGGCAAGGGAGTCCCCGCCCCCAGAGAGCAGGTTTGATCAGGAGCCCCTCCCCTCGACGTGACGCCCCGCCCCTGCCTGGGGTGCAGGTCACTGGGCATTCCTAGGCTAAGGAGCTGAAATACCTACAGAGAACAGAGCAGCGGAGGGATGGACTCAGCATGACCTCGCCCAGCCGCCTGGTCCCTCAAACGCTGTTGCTGAAACCCTAACGGCACAAGGTGCGCCGTGCGCTCGCGGCTCTCATCCAACCCTGCCTCTGCCATTAGCTCGAAATGTAAAGCAACTCTTTACAATTATCAGAAATATGTTTTGGGTGAGGAGAGAAATGCTATTTTAACACTGCTCCTCCAATGTTTGCCTTCTTGCCCCTTTCTGTCAAATCCAGAACTCTCTAGAAATGTAGTCTCCCTGTTTTTTCAACGGCAAGGCTTCAGACAACAGAACAAAATCCAATCCAATCTGCTGAGGAGGGAGAGGCAGACAGCTCTCCAGCGATAGAGGCAAGCGAGGAAAGTGTGATTTCTCCTTCCCAATCTATTCAACTCAATGAGGTGGTAACTTCACACAGGCTGTTTAAATGCAAACACTATTAAGCACTGTCTGTTTCCTTCTCTTATTTCAAAAAATGGAGCAGAGATTAAACATAAAAACTTGTTAAAGCAAAGTTAAGATTACAAATTTAAGCACAAAAAGTCAGTAAATGCAAATGCCAATGTTCTAATTGTAACATTAACTTGAACACATTTCACATCCTGGTTGCATTGACTGTATGTTTAAAAGGTCTAATTAGAAACTGTTGCTATTGTAGGAGATGTGGATGAATACTTTTATTAGGGGCGCATTTGTCCCTTCAGCCTCACGCCTCTAAATAGTAAGCTCCTTGAAAGCAGGGGTTTTCCCGTAATTCATTGTGTGTGTGCATGTGCGTGTGCGTGTCGTGTGTGTGGTATGAACTATATGGTGTTGAGCCAACTAGGATGACATGAGTCTGGGAAAACTGCTCATCCGGCCGGGCTCAGCCGGGCAGTAAATTCTGTTACAGGAACCACGGCAGATTTGACCATGGAGTTGCCCCCTCAGTCTGATAAGCACGACTCAAAAATGCCGAAGGCCACTTACCAGACTGACTTTCATTAACTTAAAGAATCTTTGCCAAAACAGTTTTACTTTTGGTTTTAACATCTTTTATGTTTTTTTGAGTATTTTTAAAATTTTAGATTTTATTAGGAAAACATTTGGAATATCAGTCATGAAGTTAGGGGGAGAAACATGCCTCTATTTCCACACCCCAGAAAACCACCCACATTTGGGTCCTCATTTCCCCCCCTGTACTCATTCCTATGAGGGAAAATTAATGCATGATTTTTCATAGTTGAGACATGATCATCCCAAATGTATCGACATCGTATGTGGTGGTGCCGTGGACACAGCTCACACTACCCGTCAGTGACCCACTTTTCTTTGGGTCTTTTCTTGGGGGCGTGGGGGGTGGGTAATCGGATCCTTGAAACTCCTCATGAGTTCACAGTATTTCCTCAGAACAACTTCAATAAATTGAAAGTACATTTCTAGCATGGCAGTAATTTGTTCCAATAAATTATCTATTTGGCCAGAAGTTCCAAAATTTCATAAAAAATACACGTACACCTGCAATTATATTTTTAAATAGACCCAAACTATCCTCTACTTTTTAAAGGATTTGTAATAACTAATCCGCTAAAAGAATTGTAACACATTTATAGGCCAAAAAAAGGATGAGGAACTAAAGAATATATTTATTACAAGTATGACAAAAAATAAGTAAAATCAGTTAAAATTAATAATTTTAAAGAAAAAGCAAAAAATAATAAGAAGTAAAATATCTGAGAGCTATTCATTCTCACAGATAATGAAAGAAACGATAGCTAAAAAGAGATTTAAGAAAACAGACAAGCGAGGCATCTGAAGCTTTTAAATTAGTGTGCACTAGGGGCGCCTGGGTGGCGTAGTCGGTTAAGAGTCCGACTTTTGCTTGGGTCATGATCTCGCGGTTCGTGGGTTCGAGCCCCGCGTCGGGCTCTGTGCTGACTGCCAGCTCAGAGCCTGGAGCCTGTTTCAGTCTGTGACTCCCTCTCTCTCTGACCCTCCCCTGCTCACGCTGTCTCTCTCTCTCTCTCCTAGAAATAAATAAAAAATATTTTAAAAAATAAATAAATAAATAAATAAATAAATAAATAAATTAGTGTGCACTAACGAGTGATTCATATTCCAGTCACCTGTCTGCTTTGAAGAGGCGGGCGAATGATGGGTGGATGACGGACATTCATTTCCAAATGACTGGTAATTGTAAACAAAACAAAAACAAAAACAAATTGCAACAGTGCTAATAACATAAATTATATATGCTCTTGTGAAAAGTTATTAAAATCATTGCAAACATGTTTGTGACAGTTCTTAATGGTCGAAGGCAATGCTTATTATCTCAAGCTCTGAAAAGAACAGAGTGTGAATAAAGATAACCTTGCAGGGGAAAAGCTAAGGAAAATTTTCAAGTGAAAATTTGAATTTGTCAATAGGACATAATTATATTATTTTCTAATTCCTTTCACTTTTACAGCGTTTCTATACTTCCAGCAATGAGAGTGTTGTTTTGCCAGCTCAGAAGTGAATTTATAAAGGGCATCATCCTAATATTTCCCTCATCAGCAGGAAATGCAGTAATGATTTCACCTACCGTGGTTTCCGATTTCATGCTCTTTGGCTGTTCTCTCACAGGTGAGGAGTTGGAAAGGGAGGAGTATTTTCAGATAACTGTGCCGTGTGCTTTGATAATACACCAGAACTCAGCAAGTGCTAATCTCCCAAAGATGGGCTGGAATGTGGAATCCAAAGCCATCACGATAAACTTCTCACACATGAAAACTCACTGGTGTCTTCTGCCCTTGGAATGGATCTTCTATGCACAATTTTGTGTTGTCTTCCAAACGTGGACCCCATTCCACATGAAACCACCACAATCATTACTATCAGCCTCAGCCTCATCATGAAAACATGCCACTGAGCTGGCGGCGTGATGACACCTGGGACAGAACCGGTGGAAGTCAGCAGCATCTGGGTAGGACGAAGGACCCCCGGCAGGTGCCTGGGACGCCTGGGCATTGCTGGACCGAATTTGGGGAATTGTCCCACTGAAGCAGTTCCTTTTGTATTTGACGTTGGGGCAGAGGGAGAGTGAAAGACTCCCAAGCAGGCACCATGATCCTGGGGTCATGCCTGAGCCAAAATCAAGGGTTGGACGCCCAAACCACTGAGCCACCCAGGTGCCCCTGAAGCAATTCTTGTAAGGCCAGGAAGACCCTCCATGTGGCAAAATCCAAGGGCGTATTTCTGTTGTCATTTTGGTGGCTCCCCCTCCATCTGGAAACACTCTCATCTCTCAGCTGCCACCTCAACCCGGTGTGGGACCCCTCTTAGCTCCCTGAACACGCCCTTCTGTTGTCGTTTACAGGTCCACGTGTTTCCCTTCCCTACACTCAGTTCCTACGCTCTGCTCGCCTCAGCTTGTCCACTCTTGTGCACTGTCTCCAGGCGACAATACGACTTCAACCCCTGTCCAAGCAAATGTGAGCGCCCCCCACCTCCCCAGGCCCCCAAACCCTTCACCTGACTCTCTAAGCTCAATGGACATGTGGACGTGTGTGTGGATGTCCACACTGTGGCTTCCTCCCTCCTCTGCTCCCAAACTGTACCTTTTCCAGCCACTCACATTTCACTACCACATAGTGCACCGCCTAATGCTATCCATTTATCTCCAGATTATTCACAAATTCTACTTACCTGCACCTCTGCTGGGTCCACTCTGGTCTAAACTGTTCCCTTCCAGGCCAAGGAACCATCCCCACCATAGCTCTTCACCCTTCCTCTGTCCCTACCCTCACATTTGCTCCTGGAAAGGCACAACACTGCTCTCTCTACACCACAGATCAGCTCCTGGCACGTCCCCGAGTTACTCACTTCTGCTGATGCAAAAACCATGTAATCTGCTTCTATCACTCAAGGCCGCCGACCAAGGTCTTACAGGGCCCCCATGGCCCAGCGCTGACAGCCTCTCCAGCTTCTGTCCCACCCATGGCCTCGCCATCCAGCGTCCTTCATTTCTGGGACCAGTGCACGCAAAGGTCTCCCAGACAGCCTTCCTTCAAATGTCAGCTCAACTATGACTGACATACCCCAAGTCCGTGAACAGATCAACCCCCCACTATACATCCTCTGAATTTTATCTCTGGTAAAAACGTTTCGAGTTGAAGGGGTTCTGTAAGTATTCTGGATACAAAACATTTGTCAGATCTATGTTTTCAAAATATTTCTCCGAATGTGTGGCTTGAACTTTTATTTTCATATGAGCCTCTCTCAGAGAACAGATGTTTTAAGTGTTGGATCCAATGCATTGAGGTTTTCTTTTGTGTTCTATGTAGAAATTCCTGCCTACTTGAAGATTCAAAGATCCTGCATTTTCTTCTAGATATTCTATAGTTAAAAATTTTATGTTTAAAAGCTTGATTGATTTTTATTTAATTCTTGAGATCTCATGTTATGAGACAACATTCGAAGTTATTGTTTTATTCATCTGAGTGAGCAGTACCATATGTGAAAAGATGATCACTTTCCCATGGTGTTCCTTAGCAACTTTTTGGAAAAACCAATTGATCAGTTGTGTGCGGGGCTCCTTGTGGACCCCATCTGTTCTATCAATATGTGTGTTTATTCCTAAACCAGTACTATGATGTTCCGATTAATATAGCTTTACATTAAGTTGAAATTGTAATTGAAGGCTTCAAACTTTTTCTTTTGTTTCAAGATTGTTTTAGCTATTCTTTGCATTTTCATGTAAATATTAGAGCTGACGTGTCAGTTTCTACAAAAATGTATGGTGAGATTGGGGAGGGCATTTTATGGCGTCTCCAGATCAACTGGGAGAGAATTTGTAAATCTTCATGACCTGCTATCACTCACTATTTGCTTAGGGCTCACATTTCAGTATACATGTCTTGAACATAAATTGTTAGATCATCTCTAAGAAATGCATGTATTTTATGTAATAGACAATATTTTTAATTCTAACTTCTAAATTTTTGTTGCTGGCGTATAGGCGTGACAGAGTTTTGTACGTCGACTTTGCGTCCTCAGCCTCCCTAAACCAGCTTTCACCTGTTCTACTTGCTGTCGCTGTTGCTTGTAACTTCCTTAGAGGTTTCTTCCTAAATGATCACTTCTATGCGAAGACAGATTTAAGTTTTAAAAATTTAACAATATATTTTATTTTGTTTATATTTGCTTTGTTGAACTAGCTGGAAGCTTCAGTGCGGACTGAGTAGAAGTGGTGAAAGCAGAGGATGTCATGGTTCCTGATGTTCGGGGTAACACTCAGTCTTAACCATTAAACGCGACGCTCGTTACCGGTTTCTCGTAGGTGTCCTTTGTCAGGTTAAGGCTGTTGTTTTCAATCTCTGGATCAGTGTGAGTTTTTATGATGAATATATGTTGAATTTTTATCACGTGCTTTTTCTGCATCTACTGAGACAGCCGTATGGTTTTTCTCCTTTATTCCGTTAATATGGTAAATTACATTGTCTGATTGCCAGTGGTAAAACAATCATACGCTCCTGTGATAAACCTCACTTTGTCGTACGTTACATTCTACCTACTCTCAAGGTTGGTTTCCCAAAGTTCGCTGAATAGTTGCATCCGCTCGTTGGGTTTATTTGTCTCCAGCTCTTCTCGTCCTGTCTCAGTCTGTACTGGGGCAAGTGCTCACTCAGAAAGTGCGCTGGGAAGTGTGCTCTTAATGGAGCTTTCCCAAGAGTTTGCATGTTGCAGTTTCTTCCTTAGACATTTGACAGATTCACCAGTGAAGCATGGTGGGCTTGGGTCATTCCTTACAAATTTTCAAGTTAAAAATCTAATTTCTTTAATACAGAGAATGAGCAGGGGAAGGGCAGAGGGAGACACAGAATCTGAAGCAGCTCCAGGCTCTGAGCTGTCAGCACAGAGCCCGACATGGGGCTCAAACTCGCAAACCGTGAGATCACGACCTGAGCTGATGTCGGATGTTCCTCCGACTGAGCCCCCCTGGCGTCTCTGCCAGTGTGTTTTCTGTCCTCATCTTTCCCCTGATTCTCTGAGGTTCTTAGAGCTTATGCTGTTGCCCCACGGCCACCGGATGTCTGCTGGCGCTCTTGCCTGTGCGTCGTGTGCACGTCTGCTGGACGTCAGCTGAGGTGCCGCATCCTGCGTCGTCAAGCTCGTCAACCCTGTCTTCCGTGGTGGCGACTCCTCCACAACACTGCGATGGATTTTGCTTTTCATCGATCACAGTTTTCAGTTCCAGAAATTTTATTTCTTCCTTTCATGTGTACTTTCTTCTCCAGATTTTGTTCATGTTTTATCTGAAGATTCTTAAACATACTGAGAATGTTTACATTCATTGCACTACATGCTAATTCCATCATTTATCTCATTTTTTATTCTATTTCCATGGACTTCTTTTCTTTACTACTGATTGTAAATCACATTTCCTGCTTCTTGGTAGAGTTGATTTCCTTGGATCTTGGACATTGTGGATATTTGGTTTGTGAATGTCTGCATTTGTTTTTGTTCTTTGAAGCTGACGTCTCCCATCAAAGGCCAAGTGGTAAAAAGTTTAGCTAGCGTCTGTGACACTAAAGCAGGCACAGCTACCCCACACACGGGGCTGCGTGTCCATAAAGCCTTATTTACAGAGCCAATGATGGGCCAGATTTAGCCCTAAATCTAAGGACCATAGTTTGCAAACCTTACTTTAAAGAATGGCCCAGGCTGTTTCTGCTTAAGTCAGGCAATTAGTTACTTATGAATTTACTAGCATATCCTTGGCTCTGGCCATAGCTCAGTGTTAATGTTAAGGTGAGAACTTTCTTGACTGTTTACTGAACGTCTTAGGTGATTATCAAGTAGTGTCTACTGTGCTGGTTAAATCCAGAGCGTCTCCTGCTCTGGGCAAACCAGCCCAGCCTCATGGACTCCAGCCACACACGAGAGAGAGGAGGGCATGTTATGGTCGCAAGGCTCCCGCACAGACTTCTCAGCCCCTGAACTTAGGTCTCTACCTCAACCCTCCCCCCAAATGGGCTTTGCCTGGTTTCCCTTTCCTGTGCCGAGACCCCAAAAGCCTACAGGCAGACGTGGGGTGATTCGGGTGCCTTCCGTCATCATCATCCGCACGTAGTGGTTTTGTACACGGAATGCAGCATCCAGCTGCTCAGAAAAGAAGGCAAGTGCCTGCTTTCCCCTCTGTCCCCCAGCTGGAGAGGACATCCATCCAAGTGATGTCATTCGCTCAGTCATTCCCCCCAAACACAGTTTAAGCCTCTTCCTTGAATGTAGATTTTGCAAAGTGCTGTGAGTTGTTGAAATCAAGGCAATACGCTCGACCGGTGGTGAGCAACCATCACACAGGAAGTGATGGAGGGGAGGACACGAGAAAAGAGACCTGGACCCAGTGGTGATTTCACAGGTGCCCGCTGGAGGAGAGGGAAGAGGCAACGTGGGCCAAGCCCATGGGGGGTTTGGGGAGACCAAGGGGAGAATGTTCTGGGCGACGGAGCCAGGGCCGGTGAGAACGCAGCAGCGTTTAGAAGCAGCAGAGCAGGAGAAGCCCTGACTTCCTAGTTGGAAAGCATCTAAGGAGCGGAGAGCGGCCCTTCGTTCTCGCCTCTCCCGCGGCCTCTCCCGCGGGCAGCTCTGCTCATTCACTGCGCTCGCCCCTTCCTCACTCCTAAATGGAGACTTGCCTCTGAGATGTTGTCCCCAGACCCCTCGTGACAGCCTCTGCCGGCATCGACCCCAAGCCCACGTCCACGCCTCGAGGCACCTGCCTCCTTTCGGCTCCCCCAGCCTCCGCCCTTCATGGCTGCATCCCCCACCCGAAACATTTCTCACATCGCCCCTCCCTCCCCCGTCATCCCCCAATGTCATGCTGGAGTTTCGTCCATTCTGCTCCACGTCATCACGGGAGCCTCTCCTTAGACCCCTGAAATCATTCCAGAAAACCCAGGCAAGATTAAGTGGCATCAAGATTTGCTTAGACGTCCCGTGTGCCCACGGCATTCTGAGAAAGCAGCCCGTCGCCCCCGAAGCCGGGGTGGAGGCCTCCGCGGACGCTGCACCGCCCCCCCGGGGGCTCAGCCTCCTTCCCCACGGCTCGTGCTCCCCTCGTCCCGCCTCACGCCCGTCTGTCCCAGCACCGGCCGGGCTCTCAGGCGCCGCCGGCCCCTGGGGGCTCCCGCAGGACCACGTTTCCGACGCTTGAGGGACGAACGGCATTTCCTTCCAAGGTGATAATATTCCGCCAGCGCCTTGGAGCCAGCGGCCTCGGCGTGAGTCTAATGCCACCATTTAGAGGCTCTGTGCCCCTGGGGAGCCACTCAGCACCTCCTGGTCCCCGCGCTCTTGTTTGCAGCGTGGGCACAGTGGGGCACTAACATTTATTATTTCACCAGTTGGCAACAGATAGGTCACTCTGGGATGAGGCTTGTAAGGCGAGTGTTTAAAGCAAACAGTGAAAAGATTGTTAAGTGATGGCTTCTCGGGAGGCAGGGCTGCCGAGAGAGAACAGGGGCATGTGACCCAAGGGGCAGGCAGCTGGCGTGGGCTCTGCCCGATTCCCCTGCCTGGGTCCCGTGCGCCAGGATCTGCAGGGATCTGGGGGCATCTGGGGGGAACTGTGGGGATCTGGGGGATCTACAGGGGTCTTCGGGGGTCTGCGGGAATCTGTGGGGGTTGCGGGGGTCTGCAAGGATCCATGGGGATATGGGGGTTCCCGGGGGTCCATGGGGGCCCGTGGGGATCGGCAGGAGTCTGCAGGGAACCGCAGGGGTCTGTGGGAGTCTGCAGGGGTCTGCGGGGATCTGGGGGATCTTCAGGGATGTGCGGGGGTCTGTGGGGGTCCGCAGGGATCTGGAGAGCAGGTGGAGGGGGCAGGACCAGGAAGGGTGAGGCACCGGGCGCGTGGGCCCCACCAGGAGCAGCACCCCCACGGCGGGACGGTGGTGTGCAGCTGAGGTGACCCAGGTACGCCGGCCCCGAGCCCTGCAGGGTCGCAGCCCCCCGCCTGCAGGACAGAGTCCTCGGACAGGAGGCTTCCCTCCCTCCCACCTCGGTTCACAAACACGAAGGAAGAGAGGCTGGTTTCTGGGAGACCCAGGGGCGAAGCCCCCCTTCACCCCACGTCCGCAGAGCAGGCGCTGGCCCCTGATTTGCTGCTCTGGAAGGAGGAGCAGGTGGACACACCCCTCCTGCACCTTCCCCACCTGTGTTTTGGGAAGAAGCACTTGGGTTAATATCAGCACCTTTTTGTCTGATTGTCTTTCCTCATCACTCCTGCTTTTGACCCGCCTACCGCACGCCACGGGCTCCTGCCCCCGCAGCTTTGCCCCCAGAGAACAGACGTGGGGTCAAATACGTTCAAGCACACCGGTGCTAACCACATTCTAACGGCCGCACCGTGTGAAGATAAAAGATAAATGTCAAAAACAGTTTTCACGTGACACGGACCCTGCAGTGATGACCCAGCGTCGTGGCCTCAGAGCCCAAAGGGGCGTAATTCTAAGGGAATGAGGGGACCGCGTGGCCCACCAGACCCGAGCCCAGGTCCCTGGCCCTCTGAGCCCCGCCCCTTCCTCCGGGACACGGGAGCCCAGCTCAGGGCCTAGCGGGGACGGGCTGCCACATTCGCGCCCAGGACGAGGTCTGGCCTCACGCGGTCAGAGGCCTTTCCCGTCACAAGGCAGAGAGAGCGTCTTCATAAACTTCTATTTGTTATGGTCTATCTCCCACCACACAAAAAGGGGAGGGGGGGTCTAAGAATAGTTTTCTTCCTTTGAGGAGCATGCAGTCTGTCTGTACACAGCCCACGTCCAAAGCCCTTGTGCGCAGAGGGGCGAGGATGCTCACAAGTGAGCCCCCATCTGATCGAAGGAGGCGGGGCGGGATGTTCACACTCACAGACACCACCCCACACCTGTTCAAACCGCTGGAGACAGCCCACAGCAACCGCAGCAAGGCCGACGCTATGAACAAGCACAGGGAGAAACCGTCCAGCCACCGATCAGAGCCGTGGAGGCGCATGGAGAGCCTACGTCACGAGTGATGGTCACGGTGGAGCAGACGCGTCCTTTACCGAGACCTGCGACAATGGTCACTGCATGTACCTGGTGACAGCGAGTGCCGTTAGGGACAGACGCACAGGTGTGTGCGCATCAACACTCACACTGCCTCCCCAGGAGTACGCGTGTGGCTGTGTGCACGTGTGAGTGTGTTGGTGTGTACACGTGTTAGTGTCTGTGTGTGCTCGTGTCAGTCTGTGTGCACACGTATATGTGTGTGCATGCATCGCGTGTGTGTTTCAGTGTGTCTGCGTGCATGTGTTGGCATGTATGTGCACGTGTCAGTGTGTGTTTCAGTGTGTCTGTGCACGTGTCAGCGTGTGTGTGTCTCGGCGTGTCCACGTGTCAGTATGTGGACAAGTGTATCTGTGCTTCTGGCACATGTGTGTGTGCCTGCCTGTGTGCCCGCCTGTGTGCACTTCCCTGGGCAGGGGGCCTCAAGGACTGGATTTACAAGTCCCGGGGTTTGCTGACTCTGTGTCAATACCTGGTGTGACTGTGTCTCTGCATAAAACAGAAGAGACAAAAAGAAAAGAATGGAAGCAGATCAGACGGGGTCCCCAGGGGAGAACAAGTCACCTGCAGTGTAAACGCACGGTGCCGCCACATGAGTAAAAGCCACAGCAGCCTTTGCACATTTTGGAAAGACCCATTTTTATTCTTTTTCTGTCAGCCCCGACTCCGGGAGGCAGTGAAATATAATTATGGATCGCTGCGCTGCCCCCCGATGTCACGTATGGATTCGCGTGGGGCCGAGGGGACCCGAATGAGTTGTAGTGTTTTGGTTGTGGGGTCATGTTCAATCACCAAGCCTGCTTATGACAGATCAATGAGCAGGAACTCATTATATCCCGGCCGAAACTCGCCACGAGGTTGGGGGAGTCCGCTTAGGCGTTTGAGGATTAAATTATATATTGTTTTCAGTGTTGTTTCATTTCACAAAACTGCAAAAGTCCAGGCAACATTTTGTCAGTAAAAAACAATAAAGAATATGAAAAGCCCATCTTCTCAGAACATTGGACAT
Source organism: Proteles cristata cristata (assembly GCA_017311185.1). Classification (NCBI taxonomy): domain Eukaryota; kingdom Metazoa; phylum Chordata; class Mammalia; order Carnivora; family Hyaenidae; genus Proteles; species Proteles cristata. Next base: position 63,258 of record JAESUZ010003611.1, on the reverse strand, counting down.
TGCAAAACAACCCACAGCTATTATCGGATATATCAAAACTGACAAGTAAAACTTTGGCTGTTGATTGAACCATATCTCACAGGGACAGCGCAGGCTCAGCCACGTGCTCTTCTCCAGGACAGCCTGGCCGAGGGACCCCGTGAGCTTAATTGAATTGGTGGCATTTGTATGATTGAAAAAAATTGGTGACATTGCAAAACTGACCATTACATTTTCGGAGGACTCACTCCCCCCGGACCTGAGGGAATGGTGTGCATTAAGGGAGGTACAAATTGTGCTCACGCACCTTTATAGAAACCAGGGATGCTTTACGAATCTCATTGTCTCTCACCTTCACAGAACTTAATGGATTGATGCACCCATTGGTTGGTTCTGAGATCATCGAAAAGGCAAATTTGCCCTGGAAGCACAAAAAGGATCCCTGCATTTTCTCATGTTTCATTTATACACGTCCAGTATGATTCTGTGTGTTTTAATTATCACTCTGTGTCTTCCTAATATTGGAGTAAGAACCATGTGTGTGTGCATGTCTGCGTGTGTGTGTGTGTGTGTGTGTGTGTGTGTGTGTGTGTGTGTGGAAACTACACCCAAGTTAAATCAGGAAGAAACAATTTGGAATATTGTTTTCCTGTGCTGCTTACAAGTAGGAGAAAAACAAATGCATAAAAAGCAAAATAGGGGTCAGAGCCTAAGCTACAGATGTGCAAAAAAGCCCTGTTATGTACAGCTGACAGCTTGGAATCCCACCGGCCCACCTAAATAGTATCAGATCGGGCTCTCCGTGCGTATTATACGGCTGCACATCTGTTTCCTGGGTTTCTGAGAGACTGTATTTAAAGCATAAAGGTTTGGTATTAAGGGAAATAATTAACATGTTCCTTGGCACCTGGCCAGCAGGGACAAACCATCACCTGAAAATGACAAAGTCTCTTAATATCCTGTGTCATTGTGAGTGATTCCTGGGGTAATTCAGAAGAATGGCTGTAATAATATGCCCTTCCTCTCAAAAGGTGGAGATATGATGTACGCATGAAAATGGCAACGGGCTTTCACAGGTGTGGATTCCAAGTGACCTCAGTCAAGGGCGCCAGAAGTCGATGGGATATTCTACTCATAAACTAATGAAGGCATGTCGTTCCTTTAGTTCTTAAAAACTGTAGGCGATTGCATTAAGCAGAGATTGAAGTTTTCCCGTTAATCCTAAAAGCTGAAAAGGTTTCCATTTTGAAATATATTTGTAGACCTGCCTCAGACTCTTTCATTAAAGAGTTCTGCCCGCCGTGGTCTTGAAATGTGCCTCCACGTTTCTGAGCACAGCGACGTTTCCCCGGTGTCACAGGGGGAAGATGTGAGGGGCACCCGGCATCATTTGTGTCTTCATTTTCTCTGGTTACAGAGAAACTCACAGGCTTTAAAACTTCTCACAATAAGAATGGACAGAACAAGGAGACCCTGGCTGTCTTCTCTCTCTCCCCACCATTATGATTATTTAAATACATAATATACAGCCCTCACGATCTGACTCTCCGTGTCACCCCTGCATATGTTAGAGATGACATATTTCTCCTTGCTCTGTCTCAGGTTTCTAAAGCATTTTTGTTTTTTAAATTTAGGGAAAACACAAGAGGATATTCGGGGGATGAGGCTAGTTGCTCGTCCCACACAAAAATGGGTTCCCTATTTAAACATTTCCGAAAAACGCTGTGTGACAGTAAGCATCCATTTCCAGAACCCGCCTCCGAGTCCTAGCAGAGCACACAGGCAGAACGTCGCCAAATGGAAGCCGTGCCCCCCCGCTCACGCCACCATGAATTTTATATCTTTAACCAGCGAGCGCTAAGAAATCCGTTTCTTCTTTGTTTCTCTGTGTGGTTTGTGACTCTGCTGCATTCTGGCCGCATTTAGGTATTTCTATTGCAATTAGCGTCCAGCCCTCCGTGTGTAAAGGTGGGCACGCGGCGGCGGGAGCTCCTCCAGGAGAGCAGCCGGGCCGCCGGAAAGTGATTGAATGATCTCATTTCAGGCTCTTTGTTAGACATCAGGCGGCACTCTATGAAGATTGATACAGAGGTGCTGGGCTTTGTTGGCCGGATCATCAAATGGATTGATATTATACTCCGGCGGTGGATGAAGACAGAGTGACTGTTATCATACTCAATACGAGGGCTTGTCAGCAGCGGAAAATCATCCCGTGTCACTGATTATGGGAGCGTTTCATGGCTGTCATGCGAATTTAGTAGCGCAATGTCACGGCCAGGCTGCTGGGCCCAAAACTCTTTATTTGTAGGAAAAGTAGAAGACGGCTGCAAGTCCAGCCCACCGAGCCCCAAAGAAAGGAGCCTCCACGTTAGGGGAACCCCGCATAGAGCTGGGGAAGAGCAGGCTGCTGACTCGCAACACGCCTCCCCTGCACTTGCGTCTCGCCATGGATTCCCCGGACTGCACGCTCCGGTTCTCTGCGCGCCTTTGCCGGACGAGACCCCGTGCACTCGGCTCGACGCAGGAACAATGCGTCTGAAACACGGCTGAGTCACTGACACTACGTCTGTCACAGGCATGTGCGCACTTATGCACACGTGTGCACACACAGACACTCACATGTGTTACACACGTGTGTGCATACACACACAACACACACACATGTACACACACGCTGAGGAAGGCAGTGCTAGCGTGGGTAACTGAGGTTCACACAGACGTTGAGCGACTTGAGCTAAGACGCACCTGCTGTCTCTGTCCCTGCACAGGGTGTGAGGTGGGGATTCCCTACATGACGGATCAGAGCACGTGTCCTGGCTGCATGCTCACAACCAGCCAGGCCGCAGCCCCCACTTCTGACTGGGGAGCACCTTTCTTCCATCACTTGCCCGGCGGCCCCTCCAAAGGGTGGGCGTCTCAAAGGCAGGAGGCTGTGGGGAGAGTCTGTCCTGTTACAGAGAGACAATTTGACAGAGGGGTTCTGATGTTATCAGATCACAGCGGCCAAGCATGGAAACATTTGTTCTCTTCTGGGACCCAGGGGTGAGGGAGTCAGCCCCTCCTGGGACCCAGGGGTGAGGGGGTCAGCCCCTCCTGGGACCCACGGGTGAGGGGGTCAGCCCCTCCTGGGACCCAGGAGGACCAGTGTTCACTTTGAGCCCCAACATGTCAAATGGACACATGGGGAAGTGACAGTGACTCTCAAGGACACAGAGAAGACAATGGCTGGAGGCGAGTGAGAAGGGCCACGGCAGGCTGGACTGGAGAGGCTGGCCACGTCATGTGGCCCGTGGAGAGGGGATGGACATGAGTTCCCACACGGTGGGCTCTGTGGTCCGATTTATGTTCAGAAATGCAAATGTCACTGGCTGCTGCCTGGGGTGCGGGTGGCAGGGAGGCTGGGTCCCACGGAGCTGCACGTCAGCGAGGGCGGGTGTGTGAGTGCGAGGCTGAGGCGGGGCGGGGCGCAGAGCCCGGGGCTGGGGGCAGAATCCTCAGGATGTGTTGACAGACTTCTGGACGGGCAGTGAGAGATGGGGAGGCTGCGTGACCGTGAGGGGGCGGGCGGCGGGGTGTTACCCGCTGTTGTGGGCGGCCCCGGGGCAGGACGGCGGTCTTGTGGGGAGAGCAGAAGTGACCATGGCTGTTGTGGCCACTCGGCTGGAGATGCCTGGGCTTCCGGGTGAGCGTGCGCCCCATCGTGGGCACTCGGGAGTCATTCCCGCCCAGCAGCACTGAGCCCCACTGAGCCCGGGGCGGGGGTGGTGGAGGAAGAGGGAGGGGCTCAGGCCCGGCTGGAAAAACATCTTTAGAGATTGTTCAGCACTTTCCCAGAGACTTTGTCCTACACTCAGATCCCCTGCTCAGGCTTTCTCGTGTTTTGGAGGCTCTTCCTCCTTGAGGAGAGAGGCTGCTTCTCCCCTGACTCGGTGCCGTGTGTACATTTTACTGTCACTGCGCATAGCGGGCAGCCGTCCAGGTGCTGGCCACCAGCCCCCGGTGCCCCGGGCCAGCACTGTGTCTGCTCACTGCCCAGAGACAAAAAGCTGGCGGCGCCACTGAAGGGGACCCAGGCGTCCTGGGCTACTAAACATGGCGCCTCGCTTTTCCTCATTATTACTTTTTTGAGTTACGAGCTTCAGATGGAGCTTCAGGATGGAGGTTTCCCCCAATATGAACAACTTCAATTTTCTGCCTTTTTTAAAAAATGTTTTAATGTTTATTTTATTTTTGAAGGAGAGTGAGACAGAGTATGAGCCCGTAAGGGGCAGAGAGAGAGGGAGACACAGAATCTGAAACAGGCTCCAGGCTCTGAGCTGTCAGCACAGAGCCCGACGTGGGGCTTGAACCCACGAACCGTGAGATCATGACCTGAGCCAAAATCGGTCGCTTAACCGACTGAGCCCCCCAGGCACCCTAATTTTCTGCCATTTTAATACCGTACAGAAGGCAGCGAAGCAAGATCTCCAGCCACCTTACATCCCGTGTGCTCACAACGTGCCCTCCTCCCTCCGCTCCGCCGCCTCCTCCGGGACGAGCAGCGCATCCTCCCCGCGGCCACTTGCCGAACGGCTGCAGGAGCAGGCGGCACCCTCTGACCTCGCACCCGCCTTGTCCTCGCCGGGGCTCCGGGGCTCTTCTCTGCAGTGTGAGGCTGGCTCCTGCCAAAGCATCACCAGCTGGTGGCATCGTCTGTGACAGGGCCGCTGGCCTCGGGGGCGAGTCCTGGGTCTGCCACGTGCTACGTACTTGGTCAAGCACATTCTGTTTTACTTGCCTGTGTAACGAACTTGATTTCCTCCCTCTGTGACGTGACTCTTTCCAGCATCCGCTCCTACACACTCTGGGCGTGTAGGGCCCTGCCGTGTCCCTCGGTTTGCCTGTTCTTCCCCCGCTTCGGATGAACAGGGACATTCTAGCACCTGCCCCCGGAAGGGAAGACACCTGCTCCACCTGCTTCGGCCGATGAAGCGTGGGCGGAAGTGACACCTGGCGCTGGGAGGCAGACGCGATGAAAAGTCAGGGCAGGATCCCACACACGGAGCCGAGCCCCAGGCTGCAGCGGCCTTACGCTGACCACCACGTATACAGCTGACGTCAGCAAACCGCCCGAATTTGCGGCGGACTTGGCAGAGTGAAAAAAATGCTTTTGTTGTGTGAAGCAACTTCGAGACACTCTTTCCCCTTGAGGATGTGCCCTTGGCCTGCTGCTAAAGCACCGCGAGCCAGACACCAAAGCTGGGCCTCACCGCCCACCCCTCCCTGCAGCAGCCCCCATGGATTTTGGAGTGGAAGGTTCTAGAAGGGAAAGAGGAGAAAAGAAAACATCTCAGAACATAAGCAACACAGCTACATTGCAGGGGTGATTTTGAGTTGATCAGAAGACGGGAGCTGCCTCCATACACACACTCCCGCTCTGTCACAGATTCAGGTCCCCTTCTGGAAGGAGTAGGTGATCATTGAACACATGATGCTTGTCAAATTCTACCAAAAGGCAGGGTTCCCGGGAGAAACGTCATCACCAGGAAAGAACACAGCATAAAAGCAGGTCTGGCCTCCAGCCCCACTGGCCTCACTCTGGGCTTGATCTCCGGGGGCGTCCCTAACCGTACGCAGGGTGTCACGTTTGAAGTCTGGCTTAGAGGTCTGCATTCAGCTCTGAGGACCCTGTTTGAAAATCACACCCAAAAACATGTTAACTGATGATGACAGGCTTGAACTTGAAAATCCTGAGGTCTCTAAATGAGTGTCCTGAGACAAATTCGCAACATTAGGCCCTCCAGGACCCTCTGCAAACTCTGGTCGTGATGTTTCGCAGAGAAACCTTAACGTGTCCACTTCGAAATGGTTACTCATATTGCATATGGCCATTTTCTTGTGGACACATTCTACCAGTCGCTGTGTCGCCAGGGGCCCCCAGGTCCCGGAGCGGAGCCTCACCCCCTCACCCGGCACTGCTTACCCGGGCCCCACTCCTTCTGCTCGCGGAAAATCCATCAAGCCCTAGGGCTCAGGGCAAGTCAGGTGGAACCTCTTAGACTCTAGAGAAGACAAGCCTGCCTCCACGATTTTTCAGGGCAAAATTCGCTGCTCGGTGCTCTCAGTTTGGTAAACAGAACAAGATGTGTACTTGGTTCACAATTAATTATTTATAACAACAAACTAAAATCCAAATACCATAAGATAACTTTACCTTCTTTACAAATCAAGTGTAAACTTCCCGCTGCCCGTTAAAATATGTAATAGAACTAAGCTGCTCCAAACTGGTTCCGAGATGTTAAAACGAGGAAAGGAAACGTGCACGCGCTTCACGTGGAGTAATTACAGGATATGATCATTATCGGAAGAAATTTCTGACAGTCCGTGAAAATCCGGAGCAGACTTCCACAGAATTGGAAACTCCTTGCCTTTTCTCTGGCTCGTTTCTGACGAAGACGCGGCCGCTCTGCTGGGCTGGGAGCCGTGGGCGCCTCCCTGTGCTCGGTACGAACTCAGTGATGGTGTCGGTGTTTTCATTCACGCTTAAGAGCTTTCGGGGTGGCATTTAGTTTAAAAAGACACGATTCTCTTCAAATTTCCGATGTGATTTGATTTCATAAAGCATTTCTTAAATTATGGCCATTTCAAAAAATGAAAAAGTCCCTCTTTTCCCTTTAATTGTTCGTATTTCCATTATATAAATCAATTATTTCCGTGGAAATTCATTTGCACGCCTTCATTAATTCTTGCACAAATACCATTTTCGTCCCTATGTCCCGGGAGAGCACTACAATGCACCGCTGGCCAGAAAGTATGGCCTTGGCACTACGACCAAACACTTCAAGTAGCAATGAAAATACAGATGAGTACCTCTTCAGATACTTTCCAAAGGTAAGTATTTGCCTCCACTGCATACGAAATCGTTCTAAATGATTTGATTTTGAGAATCAATGTGGTCTTTTCTTTAAGGTGAAAGAGGTCAGTCTGATTCTAAACAGCACGGTCACTTGTCTGGGAGGCTCTGCAGTGCAGCGCGTGGACCTGACCCAAAGGATTCTTTATAATTTGTCACCTGCCCTTTAACGATGGCGGGGGTAGGATTCACCAGAACGACCCCCCTCCCTGGTCCCTCAGACTGGAGCTGCTGCCAAGAACGTATAGACCAAGCCAACACCCTTCTTCTGAGACACTTCCCGACGTCTCACCCACAGGCTCCTGCGATCAAGAAGGATCAAAGAAGGCAAATCTGTTTTCACACTGTTTTCAGTTAAAGGGAAAAAAAGAGCTATTGTTGGATCTCGAAAGGATCAAAAAGGCACCAAAGTGCAGAAAAATAGAAACACCACAACTAGCTCCAATCTTCTGATAAATATTTTTATGCCGAGTTAATGTCCCAAGAATTCTGTTCAAATCCACCTGCCCTCTGCCGCCCCGTCGGGCGGTCACGCGTTCACGCCCTCCCGCAAGCGCTCCCTGGGCGCCTGGCGGGCGAGGCCCCTGGGTGAACTCCAAGGCTGGGGAAGGCGGTGCCCCAAATAGAGGAGCTCTTTACAGACGGCAGGTGCGGCGGCCGGGAGGTGGCCGCCCAGGCCCTGCGGGAGACGTGGCGGCGGGTGGGGCTCCACAGGGCACCAAGGGCAGCAGGTGGTGGCCCCGCCGGGGACCCAGCAGCCGCACGGGGCCAGCCATCCACGGAAGGTCACCGCTCGACAGGAGCGAGAGCACAGGGAACAGGACCCCGAGTTCGAGCGCCGAGCGGTGGCCACGCCTGTGCGCCGTGGCGGCAGCTCAGCTCCTCCGTGGCCCCAGGACGGTGCTGCTCACTGGGGGTTCACGCTGATTCCATGCCCGTCCACGTGGCCCCTCCCCCCAACACGGGCCAAGGCCTCCTGCGCCGGGACGCCCCACGCAGTGCCCTCCTCTCTGCCTGTGTCCGAAGCGGGGTGGCCACGCGGAGCGGCCCCGGGGCAGAGACAACAGCCCTGCGTCCACTCCTGCCCGTCAGGGTCGTGGCATGAAACCCGCCCTGCGCCCACCTCCACAGCTTCCCTTTCACCTCAGGGGCCTGTTCTGACGACTTCAGGAAAAAGTAAGCCGAAGTGTGGCCTTCCTGCTCTTGGCTTCTTTGTGGTCACACACTCCGGCCGCACGCCCGGGCGCCGCGAGCGCTAGAGCCGAGCCCCCACTACGTCTGCAGCACTGTCCCTCCCCGAGTAGCAGCGTGTTCACACCCCGTGTGTGCCGGTGGCTCCGCCCGGGGTGTCCCTGGGGCTGGTGTATTGTCAGTGCTTTCCAGAGAAACAGAACCCACAGGGTGTGCGTGTGTGCATGTGTGTGTGCGTACACATGTGTGAATGTGGGCACGTGTGTGTGTGTGAGTGTGTGTGCATGCATGTGTGTGGACACGATCATGTGTGTGGGTTTGTGCGTGCATGTGCGTGTGTGCGCATGTGTACATAAGTGTGTGTGTGTGTGTGTGTGTGTGCATGTGCATGGAGAGAGGGATTTATCCTGAAGGAGCTGCTCACATGCTCGTCGGCCTGGCAAGTCAAATCTGAGGGTTGCTGGCAGGGCCTCAGACCCGGGGACAGCTGAGCCTCCATTCCGAGTCAGGAACCCCCAGGGCACCAGGCTTGGATTCCAGGCAGATTCCTGTCGTGTGATCTGGAGGCAGAATCCCTCCACTCAGTCATTGCTCTTGAGGTCGACAACTGATGAGATGCGGCCCACCCTGCTATGGAGAGCAACCCATTTCACTCAGAATCTGCCGATTTCAGTGTGATTCCCACCTGAACATACCTTCAGAGAAGCACCCCAACGCTGTCTGCTGAAACAACTGGACCCCACGGCCTCACCAGCTTGGCCCCTGAAATCAGCTGTCACGGTTCAGAGGCGAGAGGTCCCAGCATTTCAGGAAAGGGCAGGAACGGAGCTGCATCATAATGCAGGCATTGGGTTTCCTCCATACGCATGCAGGGCCTGAGCAGGGAAGGCCTCGCGAGAAGACGCCAGCTCCGGCCTGGAGGGGAGCCCCCGCTACTCGTCCCAGCGCCGCGGTGTGAAGGGGACTGCAAATGGAGGGAGAAGACTGCGCCCCGCAAACAGCGGCCCGTCCGCTCACCCGAGGAGCAAGTGCGCCCGCACCGCCAGCCACCACCCTCGTCCTCGTGAGGGCGTCTGTCCAAATTTATCCGCTGGTGAAACTCAGCCCAAGCTCAATAAAATGTTTTTTAAACAAACAGTGTTGCAAGGCGTAAAATCAGTACCTTTCATCCCCGAAGGTGTAAACAGTGTCACGTGGATGGAAATCAGGACCCGGGGCCACGTCCTCAATCACTCGTTCACCGTGGCCTGTTCCTTATCCTGCCTTGTTCTGGTGAATCGAGCCACGTTTTCTTTATTAAAAATACAGCCTTGGCTGAACCGTCTGTTACTATTATCAGATTCAGGGCATGCGAAGCAAGGCGACTGTTGAGAACACGCCCCAGCCGTGGTGAGCCTCAACGTAGAAAATACAGAACTGAGGCAGCAGTGAAGTGGCAAACTGCCCCCCAGGGCCCGGAAAGCTCAGCGCTCACGCGGCAGGTCGGGGTGCGTCTGTCACCTCTCCCGAGAGCAGTGGCCAGCCCTCCCTGAGCCCCGTCCCCAGCCCTGCGTCATCCTGAAGGGGAGACTGAGAGAGACAGACGCAGAGCCCACGCCGTGTGGGGGGATCAGGTCCCTTCCTGCTCCCTTCATGTGGTCGTAGGTCCCATGGAACTTACATGTATTATTACAGTCTCACAAAAAGCATGAATCTCGAAGGGAGATGAATCCCAGAGTGGGCATGGCCATGCAGCCGCCCAGCCGGTGGCATTATTGGGATCCAACCCTGTGGCTTCCGGAGCCACAACTGCCATGCCACCAGGTGCGGTGGGACGTCCACGCTTCTGATGCAGGCTGGCCGGTGGGGCGTCTGTGGCCCCCGAGACAAAGCAGCGCCGTCCCCAGCAAGCCGGTGGACGGTCCCCTCAACTGGCAGGCCCTCAGGAGTATCACTGTGCTCACACCCAAGCACCCATCAACGTAGAAGCCATTCGTCAGGGCGTTCCACTTCCCGTAATGCCTGTGCCACAGGGGAGGGCGCTTCCCCAGGCTGACGGTGAAGACCGCCACTGTCAGGGAGTGTCGGGGTCCAGGCTCCAGGGAGGGCCCCCTCCCGTCCCTGCAACAGCAGTGAGGCGCCGCTTGGGGAGGACGTGCCGGCGGCGAGGGTGGCTGGGCGCACGCGAGTCGAGGGAACCCGCCGCTTCAGCAGAAGCAAACCCGGGTTGGGATCGATCATTTTCGGGTAAGATTAGGGGAAAGAGTAAGTGACTGGTTTTAGATGGAATTTGTATGATTCTAAGTGATAAACGCAATTCTCCCCCTTCCCCCGCTGTCGCCGCCCACTCACCTCCCGGCTGGTCTCTTCTCCCCCGGGGGTGCAGCCTGGGCAGCTCTGGGACGCACACGCCGACCTGCGACCCTCTGCGGCCGACGGTACCCCACAGGGTTCCGACACCGGAACAGGTGCACGCCAGCCTCCGGCCCGGGTTAAGCTGCCCGTTCCAGAGTGAAGGCTAACCAACTTACGTCGACTCAGGCTGGTAGGAAGTGGTGGGTGTCCGAGAGCAGTGCTGTGGCAAATGCTGAGCCTCCGCACGGAAAGGTCGTGAGGTGCCAGGGACGCGGAAGGTGTCACGTACCTTGTGTAAAGGAATCTGATCAGACCAGGAGGGACAAGCAACGAGAAGCAAGGGCGGGGAGACAGAAGCGTTTCTCAGCCTAAAAGCATCGTAGCTGCTTCTGATCTGAGTGGACCCAGGAGAGTGGCTGCTCCCGTCCACCCGCCGCTTGCCCTCCAGTCCCCCAGACGCGGGGCCGCCGGGCAGCAGAGGTGACTGGACCCGTCACCTCCGGCTTTTCTCCATTCAAGATGGAGAGTGTGATCCTGAAGCTTAGTGTACCTGAAGGTCAATAGGTGGCTGTGCATGGACTTATATGGTGAGACAGGCACTCGCACTTGCTCAGAAGCGTGCAGTTTGTGGGTGGACCTGTGTCACCCGAAGAGACGCCCAAGTCCCTGCTCCTGTGCGCGTGCGCCTCTCCGGAACTGCTGTGGTTGCTAACGATGAGGTGAAGCTGAGGCGGGACCAGATTCCAGCGGGGACCCCGAGTCCAGCGGCCGGTGTCCGTGTGAGGAGCAGGAAGCGCGGTCACAGGGGCACGAGGTCACCCGTGACAGCGAAGATGGCGCCCGAGGGATGTGGCCACCGTCAGCGGCCCAGAGCCACCAGCAGCTGGAGGGGCAGCGTCCTCACGGGCACGCGTCCGACAAGGAGCTCGGTGCTTTCTGTGCTCGATGCAGGGAGCCCGGTGTCACGGAAGCCGTGCGGAGGGCAGCGTGCCGGGTCCACGGCAGGTGCACTTGCGGGCGGTGCTGTCTTGCACGGATGCACCACGACGCGGGCACCACGAGCCAAAGCCCGGCAGGGTCATTTGTCGCCTTTGCCTCAGGCCGGGGACGTCACCTCTCTGCACCCGGGCCCAGGCAGGTCAGGAGGGGCAGCCGTGCCCTCGCCCCGGCTCACACACTGCGTGAGGGTCCCCTGCCCTCCCTCCCGCACCCCCTCAGCGAAACCCTCCCCCAGAGGGTAACCCTGCAGAACCCAAGGGGTCACCCCGACCCCGTCTGCAGGAGAAGGATAGAAGCCGCCTAGTACCGGGGACCCTGCTGTGAGCACGTGCTCCGGGAGCCACTGCCCATCCGTCTCGTCTGTACGAGTGTCAGGGCCGGTCGGCTCGATGGGGGCCTCACGCTCCCAAGTGCTCCCCCTTGCCCACTGGAGGTGCGCGGTGGCCCGGCCGGCCGGCCACAGGCCGAGACCCGCGCGGGAGCTCTGCCGGCCTGGCCCTTGAAATAAAGATGGAAAAGAAAAAAAGCAAGTGTTTTTGAAATAATGGAGCTCCTTGGGAAAAATATACTTCATGACTCGCTTTGTGGGAAGTATTTATTTCTCTCTGCTCGTGAAAGGGGTTTATCACGCCCAGTGCATTTCTCCACACTAAAACCAAAATCTCAAAATCTATACAGAGAAAAAGAATGGCTGAAATATAGGTGCTGTATATACACACACAGGCACACATGCGCTCACATGCACAACCACAAGGCACACGCATGCGCTCACACATGCACAACCACACACAGGTGCACACACATGCTCACACACACAATCACACAGGTGCACATGCTCACACATGCACAACCACAAGGCGCACACATGTATTCACACTTGCACAACCACACACAGGAGCACACACATGTTCACACTTACACAACCACACACAGGTGCATGCACGTGCTCACACATGCACAATCACACAGGTGCACACACATGCTCACACTTCCACAACCACTCACAGGCGCGCACATGCTCAGGCACAGTCACACAAGTGCATGCATGTGCTCACAGGCACAACCACACATATGCATGCACACTCACATATGAGAGCTCACACATGTGCTCACATGTGCGTGTGCAGGCTCACACAGACATGCCCACATACATGCACGCACACTCATATGCTCACACGCATACACACACGCCTGTATATACTCTACACCCTCGTCTCTGCTCCAGTAAGTGCCCTTGTAGACGCCGATTGTGGCTGCCACTGTCCGCATGGATTTGCAGCCATGAACTTTGGACAGACTGCCCCACCTCGGTCACAGTGTCAAGGAAGTCACTTAGGGGAGTGAGCACCCGCATCCCCTGCCACCCACACGTCCTCCAATGATAAGGGGAGCCGGTGAGCACCTGGTATGCAGGCCGTGGGAGGCCTGGGGGTGGGCCCTGCCCCATCAGGTCAAGAGCACCAAGTTTGCTTCCTGTGGCTGGTGGGGTGGAGGCCGGTGTTTATGGATTGCCGTCTACACCAGCATCCCTCCTATAAATGTGCAGAGTCTGAGGCTCCCCAAGCGTAAGGACGCCGCCCCGGATCACAGGGGTGCTGGCGTGATGGGAACAGACAAGCGTCCAGGCCCTGGCTGTGGCGGGGGGCCGCAGGCCTGGGTGCGAATCTCCACTTCGGCTTCTCCTGGTGAAGGGTATCAGCCACCATCACCTTCCAGAAGGCCAGAGGCAGCACCGACGCCCACCCGATGACAGTTGCATTGGGTGACACAAAGCGTGTTTGCCTTGAAGGCGGAGAAAGCTGTCGGGCATCTGGGCCTGTGCCGAGTGCCCGTCCGGCTCTGCAGCAAGGACTAGGGGCCTGGGACGTTTTCAGCAGAGGGTCCGGGAGAGAGAAACAGACGGGGACAGAGATGGAGAGAGAGGCAGAGAGCACCTGCCCCTGGGGTGCGTGCGGCTGTACGCCCCGTTCACAACCTTCCCTGAGTCCCCCGCCAGCCCCTCCCCAGACTGTGCAGCAGAAGGAGGCGCCTGGGATGGACTGCTGCCCATCAAACAGCTGGTGAGCCTAGGAGACGGGAGAGCGGCTTCGCGTGGACTCCGCCCAGTGGGGACTGCTTGGGCTCTGACGCCGTGAGGCTGAGAACAGGCTAGACAAGGGGTACTCAGCCCGCGGGGCGCCCCCCGACCCAGCCCGGCCCCCTGCAGCCAGCACAGCGGAGGTGGCTGTCCACACGCGTCCACACCAGCTCCAGGCCCCGCCGACCTGGGCTCAGTCCACTGCAGATGGAGCCCTCCGCCGTGCGGGTGAGGACACGGGGCCACCCCAGTCCCAGGCTGCCAACAAAATCCCCTCTGCCCAGTGTCGGAATTCATGATTTCTAAATATACCCATTGCACACTTCATCGTGTTAGTTTTGAGGGAACAGGTGACTCCAATCCAGAACCCTCAGCCTCCCTGCCAACATTTAAAACCATGTTGTTGGGACTTTGGGTTGGAGGTAGAGGCGCCCCCACAGCCACCCCCTCCCTCCTGAAACCTCCATTAACTGGCAGGGGCCGCGTTAGCACTGGAGGTGCATCTACCAGCGGACACGGGACGGGGGGCCCAAAGCCCAGGTGTCCAGGCCAGTCAGCGGGGCAGGTGTGGACAGAGGGGCTGCCGGGACACTGATCAGGGACACTGGTGGGGCGGCTGCAGCGGCACCCGGGACTCCCAAGTCCAGAGAGGCCCGGCCTCCGGGGAGACCGAGCACCCGAAGGTGCGGCCGCCCTCTGGCCCCACATGTCCCTACCCGCCGCTCTGCGCTAACTCAGCTGCTCACAGCTGCGCCTGCTTAGTCTGCAGGTCGCGAGTCCCTGCCCCGCGGTGTGCGCCCGGGGCCACGGCCCCATGCAGGGCTGCAGGCCACGCCCCTGCCTGGGGGCTCAAGGAAGGCCCTTGTGCCCTGTGGGGCCGCGGTCCCTGCTCCCTTGCTGGCCGCTGGCCAACAGGGGTGCTCCGGGCACAGCCCTGTCATGTCTTCCCGGGAGCCACTGCGGCCGTGGGTCCTGCTCTCCTGGCACCCCTCCTGCCCCCTCCCCGCCTTGCTGACCCCTGCCTCCGTCAGGGCCAGGGGGGCGCACCAGGCAGTCCAGGAGGTCTGGACCCGGGGGTCCCAGGGGGTGAGGACCCCGTCCTGTAAGATGCCCCCCGCCCCCCTCTCCGGCTCTAGTCACAGGTACCTGTGCCCTGACCGCCTGGCTGCAGGTCGGTGCTTCCAAGGCTTCCTCCTTCGATGCTGTGAACTTGCTGGAGCGGCTCACAGATCTCAGAGGAACGCTTACGTCCGCTTCCCAGTTCCTTCACAGATACAAGGATGTGAATCAGCGCGCAGACGGAAGAGACCAACAGGGCGAGGTGCCGAGCAGCCGGGTTTCCGTCCTAACGGAGCTCGGGGCCCGGCTCACCGGCACACGGAGAGTTCTGGCCCCTCGGTGCGGAAGGTCTCCGGAAAGGCCCGAAAGGCTGGCCTCGTGGGTTTTTACGGAGGCTTCTTTGCGTAGCCGCGACTGATTAGCCCCCAGACCCTCCCCTCCCCACAGAGGTCGGGCTGGGGCCGGCAGCTCCAACCCTCTGATCACCGGCTTGGTGGCCCTGGCCACAGCCCCGCCCCGGCGTGGGGTCCAGAAGTCTCCCTCATGAACACATCCTGGTGTCCTCCCTGGCCCTGAGGTGCTCCCAGGGACTGTGGATGAAGACCAGACATATCTGAGAAGCATTTTCGTCCTCTGAACAATGAAAATGTATTTCTCATAAATCGTTGTATTGCAGGTTCTGAGGCTCACAGTAAGATAAAGCAGGAAATCAGTGAAGACCTGTGGCCCCTACGGTGACCAAGGAAATGCCACAAAAGCCACTGGTGTCGAAAAGGACAAGTCAGCATGTGGCTGCACGTGTCTTACATTAAATACAAACACAGGATTTGGTTCCTGGGAACAGACGGGTGACGGGTGAGGCGACAGTGGGCAGCAGAGTGTCCTCAGGAGGAGCCCCCCAGGTACACACCGATGATACGATTCGACGGCATGTGCCTTTTTAAATGCATGAAACTCGTATGTAGAGTCCACATTAATTTTCAAAGTAAAAGTAAGCCAGTGTGTTGCTTTCATCTGGAAGCCGCTTTTAATCCCTTCTGCAAAATCTAAATCATTTGAACAAGTCAAAAATATGAAATACTGGGTTTTTTTTTCCTTTTTTGGTGCCAGATGAAATCCATTCTCTCATTTTTCCCTCAGTGTCTCTTTCTGTCTCTGAGTCTGTGTGTATCTCTCAACACACACACACACACACACACACACACTACATATATTCTTTTAATAAGAAAAAAATCAGTAGTCATTATCCACATGAATTCAATGAGGAAATGTAAATCTGACAGCTCTTATTATCACCCAAGGCAAAATGACGTAGACCCACAATTGTAGATCTGCTTAACGTAACATATCAAATATTAGTGTCCAATGGAAGCAAGGGCAGATAATTTTAGAGAGTTGTTATTACATGACATTTAAAATCATATGCTACGTTCCGCAACGCTCAAAGAAAGATAAAAATGAAAAATGAAGTTAATGAAAAGTTATTGCTTTCCTGACGATTGCAGAATCAGGCACTTTACATTATGATAAAATCTCTCTGGAACACTAAAGCTTACAGAAAATAATAATTTAGGAGTGAGCCACCCCCGTGCGGAGCCCCCAGCCCCGTGTCCACAAGCAGTGCCCTCACGGCAATGACGAGGCTGTATTTTCATCCTCACGTGGGATTTATGAATCCACGTCTATGAAGAGCATCGCGACGGCGCCGGAGGGGGGTGTGCTGGACCCAGACGCCCCTGGAAGGTTTGCTCCCGCGTCCTCTGGGAGGTTGGCTGTGTGCGGTTGAGCTGCCAGGGCCGCCCTCCACGCGGTGCGAGCGTGGCTTCTGCGTGGGCATGGTGGCAACCGCGCTCTGGGCTTGCTCTGTTTATGGCTGGACCCACCTCCGTGACGGGCAGTCTGCTGGGAGTCCGGGCGCCCGTCCAGGTAGAGAAGAAGTGAACGGCACAAAACCCCCAAGGACCATTTTACCCTTTGTTGAAACCTGAACTTGAAATCATGAATTTGCAAAATGGTATCAACATGGTGTAAGTGGTTTGGTGTTTTTGTTTAAGCTTATTTATCTCCAGAGAGAAAGAGAGAGAGCACAGCTGGGGGACGGGCAGAGAGAGGAGCAGAGAGAGAGAATCTCAAGGGCAGAGTTTGACTCGGGGCTCGATCTCACCGTTGGTGAGATCATGACCTGAGCCGAAATCAAGAGTCGAACACTTAACTGACTGAGCGCCCCCAGCGCCTATATTTGGTGTTTTTTGAACGCTCATAATATGCAACACACAGTGTGAGAATATCTGTCCTTTCTAGATCCTTCCATCTGGACTTTTCAATGGCCCCTGGATCAGAATCTCTCTCAGTCTTCATACTGACATCCAGCTCCTGAAAAGAAGCCCTTTTAACCTCAAAGGTTTGACTTTCGGAGACTGCTCTCCTTGCTCACAGACTAAGTCCCACGATCCGTGGCTGCACATCTGACCTCCCTATGGTCTTAGGTTTATCTACCTCACTGTGCGTTATTCAGACCCGCTTCCGTCTTCCACACGCTCCGCGTAACCTCAGCTCCTGCCTCCCTGGGTCCCCGTCCCAAAGGTCTCCATTCTGTCCAACCCGTGACACCCCAGTGCGGTGGCATCTATGTGCCCACAGGCGATGGTTTGGTCCACTCCCTGCCCTGCCATCCTTGGGGCTGGAGACTAGCCCACCTCACGGCCACACTGCTCTCCCGCTGGACTCGCAGGGACGGCCTGGCGCACCCCAGCGGCAGCTCCCCAGAGCCCTACCCCATGTCCTCAGATGCCCATGGCCCCGATGAGGGCGGCTCTCTGCTGGGCGCCGCCGTCCTCACTGGCCTGGGACGTCAGCTGCCTCCTCTCTGCAGTCTCAGGGCGTGGACGCCGTCCTTCTGTTGCATTCTGGAACAAACAGACCCCGTCCCCGCGTCCCATCGCTCAGATGGTGCCAGGCTGCAGCTAACATGCAGCCTAGGGACAGCAGATGAGGGGCCCTCGGTGGAGAATGTGACACTGGGCGGGAGCCCTCACTGCTTGCTAAGGACCCCGGGCCCAGCCTGCCCTCAGCGCATGCTCCAAGCGGTGAAGTCATCCCACCCGCCATCTTGCCAGAGGGCCTTCCCAGCTGCAACAGAGAATGCTTGGCAGGCCCCCTCTGGGGACCAGGCCCATCCAGTCCTGGCGAGTAGGGCCTCCCCAGCCCCGAGGGCCCCTCGGAGGCCACCTGCACGTGAGGACCACGTATCCTTGCTGGCTGACAGCCAGAAACCCCTCACCAATGCCCGGGGACCACCACGCCTGAGGGCCCTGCAGCCCCCGGACACGGGGGTCTGACGTCCTCCCTGACGTCCAGGCCATCCAGTGTCCCATGAGCTCATGTGGGACCCGGTCCAGAACCTGCCTCACCGAGCCCCCTCCCCATCTGTCTGCGTCGCATGTTCAAAACAGTTCAACGAAGAATGAGACCTTGGGGAGCCTGGGTGGGGGCCTCCGTTAGTTACGCGTCCAGCTCTTGGTTTGGGCTCCGGTCATGATCACTTGGTTTATGACTTTGAGCCCCATGTTGGGCTCCACGCTGACATCATGGAGCCTGCTTGGGATTCTCTCTCTCTCTCTCTCTCTCTCTAAAAATAAATGGTAAAAATTTAAAAAAGAATGATGTTCAGTCCACAGGGATCTCAGATGGTGCAGATTGATGGTGTCTGCCGGCTGGTTTCATGCCACATCCCCAGTTCACCTTCAGAGACGATGGCAGTCATGTGACCCCTGGAACAGCCAGCTCAGCGGGGGTTTCTGGAGCCCCTGACCTACCCCCCGTTCTCCACTGTGCACTGGCTCCTCACCTCCGACAATCACCCGGTAAGTGGAGAAGGGGTTTGTGGGACGTCATGTACACGACAAGGCAGCCCATCTTACTGCATTAAGTGGCAAACGAGTGCATTTAGAGGCGACCGTGCCGTGGATCCGTGGGGCTGGTAAGCCTTGCACGGGCAGGAATGTGTGTGGTAGTCTAGTGACACGGGGTTTGCAGGCTCCAGGGTGGACTCAGTGACTCAAGAGTGTGGCGAGGAGGAGGGCAGATGGCAGATGCCCGGAAGCCCAGACCAGGAGCTCGGGGCCAGCCACGGGGAGAACCATGAAGGCCGTCAGTGGGAGACGCGGGGACAGACACGGTGCCCCCGAGACGGCGTGGGCTACGCTGTGCGGCTGGGGTGGAGGAAGGAACCAGAAGCGGGGAGCTGGGGCTGCGGTTACAGGGCGAAGGGCCCATTGAGGGGACACCGCCCAGGGCAGGCCTCTGAGAAGCCGCTGGGCGGGCAGAGCACCTATCCCCTTCCTGGGTGGAGCCCCCCGGCCCCCCGCCCCCCACTGCAGTTGGTCACCGGCCTCTCCGGTCACCTACACCCGCTGCGACCCCTCCGCCTGAGGCGAAAGCCTCACTTCCCCAGGCCCCCCTCTGCCCCCACCTCTCCTCCGACCTTCTCAGGGGCCCAAGTCCTCTCTCCTCAGGCGCCTTCCCTTGTCTCTCTGGACACCAGGGCGCCTCCTCTCCGGTCAGCTCTGTGGACATATAACCCATGCAGGATACAGTCCACAAACCAAAGGGGTGAAATCTGATGAGTTTTGGAAATGGAAATAGCTGTCCCATCACACGGTGTGGACAGAGCCAACTTCCAGCAGCCATGGCCCCAGAACCCTCTGTCCCCTGCCCCCCACCCCACCGGGGCCTGGTTCTGCCTACTCCCTGGGGCCTGGCTCTACCCACTGGCCCCCTGGGGCCCGGGTCTGCCCCCGCCCCCCACCCCAGGGCCTGGGTCTTCTCCACCCCGCCCCCCACCCCAGGGCCTGGGTCTGCTGCGGCAGCTCCGTCTCCATAGACGTGCAGGCCCATGGGCTCTGGCCTTTCTTGCACACTGCGCATTGCGGCACAGACGGGGCATGTGGTGAGTTCACTGGGCACGGCCCTGCCGACGGCTGCCGGCTCCCCTGTGGACACACACACGCTCTGCTGACCACTGGGCTTTGTGGCCAAACAGTGTCCTTCTCTCAAGCAGATTTCTGTGTCATATAGAAATTCAGGCTTCAGTTAATAGAAGCAACAACCCGTTTTCCCGAACGGCTGCACATCGTCGCCGGCACCGTGGGAGTGTGGCCCCAGGTCCACGGCTGCGCCGGCGCCCGGGCCTCCCCCTCCGCGTGCGGCGGTCCCTCCGCTTCCGGCTGGTGCCCTGACCTGCGATGACACTGGACGCCCTCTCATGTGCCTTCACCGCGTCACTGATTATCTGTCAAACCGTCCACGGGCATTTTTGTTGGAGTTTTGGTTTTGCTTTAATTGAGTTGCAAGAATTATTTTATAATTCCAGATACGTGTCTGTCCAGATATGTGTTCGTAAGTATTTTCTCCTAGACTTCAAACCGCCTTTTGATTTTTCTTGACTGTGTCTTTTGAAAAGTTTTTAATTCTGATAAAATTTACCATCTTTTTCTTTTATAGTTTGTGAATTTTGTCTTTTCTAAGAAATCTTTAGTCTTTGCCTAAAGTATTTAAGATTTTCCCGTTTTTTTCTACAGATACAGTTTCAGCTTTTATATTAGGCTCATGAATGATGTCAAAAATTTTGAGTGTGCTTTTGCATAATGAGATAAGAATCAGCTGCATAATATATATTATATATTGCATTTATGTTCTACATGATGCATTTATACCTATTATCGCATATTTCTACGAAGATATCCATAGTTCCAACACCATTCCCAAAAGATTACCCTCCTCCATGAATTCACTCTGTGCCTTTGCCGGAGACCAGCTCATTCTGGACTAACACCACCACGCTGGCGTGTGTTCCCATCTCCGCTCCGTGTGACTCTGTCTCCGTCCTGGCAGCGCTGTCAGGTCTTGCCGTCAGGTCGTATCAAAGTCCTCCCACTTTGTGCTTCTTTCTGAAATCTGCTTTGGCAGGGGTGCCGGGGGCTCAGGCCGTTAGGTTCTGATTCTTGGTTTCAGCTCAGGTCATGATCTCACGGTTCGTGAGCTGGAGCCCCGCGTCGAGCTCTGCGCTGGCAGCACCAGCCCGCCTGAGATTCTCTCTCTCCCTCTCCCCTGCTCGTTCTAAAGAAACTTCAAAAACAATACACTTTAAAGATAAACTTCCACGCACCAGTCAGCATAATGATTGAATAATAAACACTAACACTGGGAAGGTGACGGCTGCAGCTCCCTGGTCACGGTGGCGTGCACGCTTCTGTCAGCCTGCCTGGAAGTGACCGGACCGCCCAGGGCTGAGGGCCGGCGCCATTACGAACGCCGATTTCTAGCCGCGTCTGCTGCGTCCTCGCCTCTGTCACTTTCCGCAGCCCCTGTGCCGGGACCCCTCCTCGGGCACCTGTGGCCTTGCTGTGGATTCCGTCTTTTCAAGGCCATCTTTCATATTGTCTAATGTCTCTCCCCTTCTGTGGCATCGGCTCCACCTTCTGGTTCCTTCCTTCATCATTTTTGGCTGATCCTTGTTTAATCCATGAATAAGTCTCTGGTTTGAATTCTACTCTGTGAGGTTTGTGCCATTTTTTTCTAACTTACCTGGTCCATTCTGGTAGCCTCTTATTGCTTTTTTTTAATCCCCAATTTTCCCCTTTAAACGCAGCGAATGTTCTCACTTTACATGCTGTCTCTGATAGTGCCAGCACCTTCCAGCCTGTGAGCCTCAGTTTACGGGAGTCCTGCCCATGGTCAGCAGCTCGGTCATGTCTTCAGTGACTTGTTTTTTAAATTATTTTTTAATGTTTATTTGTTTTTGAAGGAGAGACAGGCAGACGATGAGTGGGGAAGAGCAGAGAGAGAGGCAGATACAGAATCTGAAGCAGCTCCAGGCTCTGAGCTGTCAGCACAGAGCCCGACACGGGGCTCGAACCCACCAACTATGAGAACACGATCTGAGCTGAAGTCGGACCCTCAACTCACTGAACCACCCAGGCGTCCCAGTGTCTTTGTTTTCAAATTCCTGTTTCTCAGAACCACCTCATGCAGAGGTGTTGAATCCTACATCAAAATTTATTCCTCATTTTCTTCTCACGAGGACACCACCAAAGGACGATTAAAAAGGACGATTTCAACTTGAAGTTCAGTCCACAAAGTCAGTGTGAAATTTTGTTCCCAGACGCAAGTGCGTATGGTCAGCACATCTCGGAAGCAGACTTCTCCTCGGTGTGGCCTCCATGCAGGGCCAGCAGCCGCTATGAGGAAAAGATCATTCGGCCCCCATGTCTGCCCTTTCCCATGATTCATGGCATCTGAGGAGTTCCCTCTTGTGATGCCTCAGCCACACATTTAACACTATTTTTGAAACATGTTAGCTGGCATTTTCGTCGGTAACATGGCAGCTTTGCATTTCCAGTTCTTTGCCAACTTCATAATCGAGCATCTTAGGTTTTGCAGCAGAATGTGGCTTTTCTCCCCAAACTCCCTCCCCAGTCCGGCCAACAGGAGACCCCACCTGTCTGCTGGTCCCAGCAGTGAGGATGCAGCTGGGATCACACACTTGTGCTAAGGATCTATAGGTGTTGTTTGTTCCTGGCAGCCCGGTTTTCTGGAAGACTTGATTTTATTTTAATTTTATCCTAATTTACTACAACATTTTCAAAAGCTCACCGTTCTTGGGAGACTGCCTACCTCACAATGAATTCCGGGAGCTGGACGGCTTTATGAGCTGCTAATGCTCCCTGTGTGGAGAGCACTATTTCGGCAACAAAAGTTCCCAGTGACGTCCATGCGCAAACAGAAAATCAAGTTAACGCTGGAAAAATTTGCCTTCTTTAGATGTAAGCTTCCTGAGGGCAGAGTTTGGTCTCTGCAGATTCTAGGACGTGTCCGACCGATATTCAAAATCACCTGTGGATTAAAAGGATGCCTTCCGTGTTTAGAAGCTCCACCGCAGACAGGTGACAGGGACAGGAAGTCCAGCGCTGAGTCCCCAACAGGGGAACCACAGACGCACCCAGAGAAGTCGGCGCCAAGCGCCGGCCTGGAAGGAGGGTCGGCTGCAAGCGAGAGCCCGGCGTGTGGGCTGCGGGGGCAGTGGGACTGAGAACTGTGGAGGGGGGCAGGGCCATGGAGGCTGGAGGCACGGGAGGAATCTCTAATGTGACTGGCTAATTTCAATATAAAGGCACGGCCCTAAATTAATTTAATTAATCAAGCCTCAGCAGAAGGGAACAATTTGCTGTTTGTGGGCACAGCCACGAGCAGATGTCTCTCCTGGCCGAATACGACAGTGGCTCTCAGAGGCTTGTCAGGTGTCTCCCTTGCTGGGGTCCGAGGGACGACATCTCAGAATTAATTAATTATATCTTTAAATTACAGGAATTCAGAAAACATGCTTCCCCAAAGTTGCGAGCCTTTTTTGTTTATTTGCTTGCTAATTTCTTGCTTAATTAGCTGAATTATTATTACTTGTATTTTTGTAAAATAGAGTTTAAATTTGAACTGAAGACATGAACAGCCGCATTTTTGATTTGCAGCCCTTCCATTCTCTCCCGGCAAATGATTAGGGACCGGCCTCACGGGAGGGAGGTGAAAGGTGCTCCCGGACTCCCCGGTCCAGATGAGCACTTGCTGACACACGAATGCGTCGCCTCCGCGTTCTCGGGGCAAAGGCGGTGCCTGACTGCTTCCAGGTCAGCCTCAGAGCTGGCCTGATCTGGTGTCTAATTGTGACAATGCACATATTTCCGGCCCAGGAACGGGATGCCTGTGGGTGACTGAACAATTTTCTACAATCTGGAAGTCAATATTCTTCGAGATGAATGGGTATTGTTTCAGCTTATCTGTTTTTTTTATTACGTGTTTTTGGAAGGAAGTTATAAAAACCGGTTTGACCCCGGGCCGGTGTAAATCCACACGTCTTCCCCGGAAGGTCTCCGGTGTCCCGCCAGCAGCTTCCCAGCCGGGGCGCCACTTACAACCTCAGTGGCAGCGCGGCTGTGGTCAGGAAAGGGTGAAGACGCCAAAGGCCGGCCTTGGCATGGAGCGGGCACCCTGCTAGAAGTCCACGCGGCTGATTGGAGTGTAGCGGAGCCAGCATCGCAGACAGTGGCATCTCTCTGCCGACGAGGTCAGTGCAGAGCACAGGCAGGGTTAGGAGGCTCTTTGGAAGAGGAGAGGTCTGGCGCGCGCTTATGAAAATGTAGGAGCCACATCAGCTCTACCTACGCAGCGCTCATCCATGACATAATTCACTTCGATCTCTGTAATGTTAATGAGATAGGAAAAGCCTTTTCTCCGCTTGCAAGGTATCGGCGTAGTAGCATTAATGCCACAGAATCAGCCCTCGTGAATGGGAGGGAAAGTGCTCACCTACACTGGGGTGTATAATTGGCCTACTCAGGGGACCTAAGCCTTTCTGCAAGGAAACTGGGGCAGTTTGAGCTTTCAAATATGTTCCTTTCAAGCTCGCATTGTCACAGAGAAGGTCTGAAAGAATCCGTTTGCATCTAATTCAGACCTCAGTGTTCTAGTCTGAAAAGACTCAAAGAAGAAAAGAAAAGAGAAGAATAAGCCCTCCAGCTTCTCTAAGGCCTGTGTGTGACATCAGGATTTGTCGGCATAAAAATGCCCTTGTGACAGATATCATTACATCGTTGCAGGAAAGGAGAGGATGAATAGGTCCCCCAAATATTTCTGGCACGGCTCCAAATGCAGGCGGCTCATGCCTGGCCCTCTGGAAGTCTCCCTGCTTCCTGGGGATGGCAGGCGTGTGGGGGGCCCGTTGGGTAACACTTTATTTTCAGCTTCCAACACTGGGTGCTTAACTACCACTAATTTAGAACAGTGGCTGGGGGAACGATATTGGTGAGTCACATACATAGCAAATGATTCCGTTGCGATTGGTTTTATTGCGACGGATGCCAGGGAGGCGAGGCGTTATTGATGGGAAACTCGGAGAAGTGGGCTGCGGTCTGTGAGCTCTGCCTGGCGGCCAGCTCGGAGCCAGAGCCACGGGCCCTCGGGCAGGCCCCGCAGTGACCTGGAGCCGGCCAGGAAGCTGTCTGCACCACGTGGCTGGGTCCAGTCCTGAGAGGCCAGAACCAGGCAATACTGACCTAAATATCGATGAGGATCGCTGAATGCCTATTTTTTGACTAATTGTAGGGACCCCATGAGTCCAAGTGAGTGACACCCCTGTGTCACATCAGTGGGATTTTGGATCATTGCCTTAGCTCCAGGCTGGCTTGGGTTCTTTCTCTGCCCAGAATCCCAGCCGTGGCCCCTCGCGCTGTGCCCGCTCCCTCCAGGCACCCCGAGCTCCTGAGCCGCATGTGCGGGCACCTGTGAACCACACCCTGCACCTGCCTCACGGGCACACCAGGCTTCTCATGACCAAGCCCATCTGTCCTCATCCACACAGCTGTGTGACCCATCAGCTACCACAGTGATAGACAACACCATGTGAATGTGAGTTTGAATCTCTTCTTAAAATTGAGCATAAAACACTTCTAAGAAGATAATGTATTTTTTTTAATTTTTAAATGTTTATTTATGTTTGAGAGAGAGAGACAGAGGGAGGGAGATCACAAGTGGGGGAGGGGCAGAGAGAGGGAGACACAGAATCTGAAGCAGCTCCAGGCTCCGAGCTGTCAGCACAGAGCCCGACGCGGGGCTTGAAACTGCAAACCTTGAGATCATGACCTGAGCCAAAGTCAGACACCCAAAGACTCAGCCACCCAGGCGCCCCAAGAAGTTAATGTAAATAATTAATGGAGAGAGCACAGTAGCCATCTATTCTGGAAAAATCTATCCATGCCACGGGGAAGCAGTGGTTTTAGATTCTCCCTGCACAGACAGGGGCACCGAATATATCCGTGTGCACACCCTGTGAGGCTGAATAAGGCTGAACAGTGTCTGCAGCTCTGAGAGGCACGAAGATCATGGGCTCAAGCCCGGCCATCAGCTTCGAAGGGGGGGAAAGCTGAGGGCTAGTGTTGTACCGAGGGGCCAAAGCAGCTTGTAACTCAGCAGGGTGGGCATCTGGGCTCATGATGGCAATGCTTCCATACATGTGTAGTGGGGTGGCGGATGGGGGAGCCACCTCCCATGACGGAGGGGATGTCGCAGGTGACGCGCATGGGGCAGGGATGATGCGTGCACGGCTCAGGAGGGACCCAGACAGATCCATGTAGAGGTAGTGAAGGCGCTGGTAGACACGGGGGTTAGTATGCACACATGCAGTTCATTGCGGGTCAGCTGAGGGCATCTAGCAGCAAGGAGCACTCCTGGAGCCCAGATCCTGGTTTCGGGTATAGTTGTCCAGCACAAGGACCCAGCCATCCTTGGAGAAATGACTCTACCCAGAACTATCCAAGGAACGGCCCATCCTGCAGTGCTAGAAATAAGGATGCGCATGAGAACAAGGTAGCAGAGGCACACCGGAGCCGATGCGAGGAGCTCCCAGTGCCCGAAGCCAGAACACGTTAGCAAGGAGATTAACAAATACTGCCGGGTGAATAAATTTCCATGAGTCATGCTGATTAAATAAATGATTGAATAAGCAAATAAATGGAAGAGAAGAGACACATCTGCCATGCAGAAGAATTCCAAACAATTTATGTAGATACTCGGTCCTCCAGAGGGAGAGTGCAAGCCCCCAGTGGTTACCCACGTTTGCAAACTGTGGCTTCCTTCCAGCAGGCACAGCGTGGACAGGGGACGCCCGACAGACACCGCCTGCACCACCAGGCAGTCAAGGTCAGCATCAACAGCGAACATTAAGATGATAGATGTACCTGGATAAGATGCTATGTGAATGACAGCTTACCTCTGTGACCTTCTACCCCAAAATTCACATCCCCAGGCTAATCAGGAGAAAAACACTAGGCAAATCCCAATAGAGGGACAATATTCAAAATTCCTGACCAGTACTCCTCAAAATTGTTAGCATGGAAAATAAAGGAACTCTGAGAGACAGTCCCAGAGCAGGAGAGCCTAAGAAGACATGGTAACTGGATATAATGGGGGGAAGGGGGCCCTGGATGGGATAGAAACAGAAATAGAAAAAGGGCACTGGGTAGAAAACAAGGAAATGTGAATAATATATAGTCTTTAGCTGATAATAAGGCATCAGTGTTGACAGATTAATTGCAGCAGACACGGCTTCCTAACGTTATGATGTTAATAGCAGACGAGACGGGGTGTGGGCCCTTGGGTTGTTCTCTGAACTTCATGATGTTTCTGCCCAACTAGAACTAATCTGATGATAAAGTTATTTGTTTTAAAGTTGGCTACGGGACACACAAAGGGCCTCCTCTCCCAGGGAGAGGGGCTAGGCAGTAAGGGTTCTGTGCAGGGACCCCATAAACATAGCCCATCAGGAAGTCTTCACAGTGGGGAGCAGGTGGTTTGGGACACAGGGGGACGGGGGACGGACAGCCTCTCGGTGCTATCAGGCCTTGCAGTAGACACGCCTGGAGCCCCACGTGCCTCAGATTGCAGCCTCAACCGACAGTTTGCAGTGTGATCTAGAAGGAAACCGTGTGGGTGTACAGGTACCCTAGCTGGTGACCGTAATTGAAATTCAAACTCACAATGGCATCGAATGTAGCGAGATGAATTCATCAAGCAGAAATTTTAAGCATTCAAAACAAATTTTTGAATATCCTCAGGAAGACATGGTTGTAAGAACTTCAAAGCCAAGGAAATCACAGAAGCCATTTCTCAACGCAGTTGGTGCTGGGCTCACAGAGCCGGGAGGCCTCAGGCCAGGTCCAGCCCAACTTCACAGGTGAGGAGACCCGGTTAGCACTGCGCAGCCCGGGGGGGGTGGGGGTGGGGGTCGGGGCCGCTCTGCCCGCTTCCCCTTCCAGGTCAAGTGAGCATCGCGCAAGTGTCTCAGAGAGATTCCATTGCTTCGCCATCTTTCCTAACCCACCTGCAGCTTGGAAAATCGGGCTTTAAGGCAGCACCAAAGTTCAGGAAATTGCGACATTTCCCCTTTGTTTTGAAGGGCTCACTGAGTTGGCTGGTGACAGCAAGTCTCTGTATTTGGTTTAAAAACAAATACGCAGCTTCATTTCAACAGCCCACTAAGAACAGCAACGGAAGTAAGGCAGCTTCGGGCTCAAAACTCTTCCAAGATGCCTGAGAACGTTCAGAACCGGAGATGGAGAGGCTAGTGTTTTCCGGAGTTTCTGTTAAATCTGTCTGAAGCCCCGTAGGTACCGCACGGAAAACCCCTGCCTCCACAGGCGTAGACAGCCCCGTGCACAACCCCTCTGCCCCCAGGGAAGGTGGGTTCCGTGTCGCCACGTGTCATTTCCCCGCTAAATCTGGGGAAAGGGACCGGGGATCTTGTTGCGAAATATATACACATTTGGGAAAAAATGAACTTGGGTTTTAGTTTTATAGCCCAAATAATTTTTAGCTGAAGAAAATAATAGAAATGAACAACAGACATAAAACTTTAGCCTGTGTAAATTAAATGGTTCTGCTGCATTAACTGCATAAGGCCATAATCCTCTCCTCCATAAACTATTACATGCACAGCAACATATCTGATTTATGGGGTGTGGAATCGATGGGAAAAAATTAATGCTTGAAAAACATATTAGAGACATTATTGAACAGATTTTAATTGAGATTTGATTTCAATGCCCCTTATCCACATGATTAATGGGTCCTACCCCTCAACGGCTGCAGTCTGAAAAGAGTCCTCAATATGACAATTAAGTATCTGTCTTTAGGTTTTATGGAGCGCCCCTCCCCCAGACACTTCATCAGTACAGTGTGGCTTTTGTGCAGATTAAATTGAGACTCAATTTTCTCTATTTTCCAGCACTTACTTATGTTTTATGACAAGCACTAAATCAATTTTATGCTATTATTGATTTTTTCTTAAATGGACACAAACCATTTCGCCTTTTGCCCTTCTTTTCTGCCTCCCTTTCCTCACTGTACGCATGATATACGGCCAGCCGCGGCGATTTCCGGCGCTCCCCGACATTTCCACGGGTTGGCCAATTCATTCCGTTTTTACAACATCAGAATTGACAAACTTAACCTGGAATTCTATCAAAACTTATATATTGTTGCAGGGGACGGGGCTGGGGGCGCTCGGGCTTCCTGCTCCTTTTCTTCCCCAAACAAGAAAGCTTCAAGGTTAATTCATTTTCCTTGTAAGTTCTGGCAAGATTTCTCCCATAATATTGCCTAAATTTTTGAACAGAAGCTTAAGCTATAATTTTTCTAACATCCTTGAAGTCTAATTAATATAGCAATAGAGGAAGAATCTATTTCATGGCTTGCAGGGAAAGGGCATTATCTACAAGGTGCAATAACTCCTCTGAGATGGCTGGCGACAGCTAGTTGTACGCCATGCAATTAAGAAGCCCTGGATCTTTGGGGCTTTATCCTCTATGACCTATGGCAAAAATTAACTGCTGCCTTGGGCAAAAGAAGTAAGAATAGGTACATAATTTGTAATCAGATAGCATTTTTTTTCCGAGTGAAGAATTATACGTGAAGAAAAACAGCTAGCAATCCAGGCTGCTGCAAAGGTCCCACATCGATTTGTGGCTCAACTGCTTGTCTTTGAAAATATAATCATATCTCGGTGCAAATGGCTATTTCCTTCGTGTGGTTAAAAGACATGCAAATAAGTACAATTATTGCACTCTATCCTGTAATTAGCACATTTTATATATTTTATTTTAAAAGGTTAATAGCTAAGCTATAAACAGATATGAAGACAGAGTGTTTTTTCTCTTATATCTATAAAAATATATGGTAAATACTATGATACTTGCAACAGAATTTTGAAAACAATGAAATTTGCAAGTTCGAATGCAAAATCTTGAAAACAATACGATTTGAAATTCAAATGCGGAAGTCATGGATGCTTGCAGTTTTTGTTTGTTTTTTTGTTTTGCTTTTTTACCTGTAAACTTTGGAGGAAACGAGAGAAAGACTGCATAGCTACCAAGTCCACTCTCCTTGATCTGTCTGGCTCTTCTTGTTTTCAATCTCAAACTGTTCTCAAGAATATTTCTGTAAAATATTATAACGCTCTCTGTTCGGGTCAGCATGCCAGGGCAATGGCCATTAATAAGTAGGTTTAAACATGAACAGTGTTTAAATATTCAACACGGAGAAAGGCCCACAGTTTATGATTAAGTATTTAGACACGACAAGTTATTCTCACACTGCAGGACCTCGGAAGCTTGAGTTAGGGGCGTGTTCTACAGCCATCAGCCGGCGAGGCCCCGTGACGGGGTGGGCACCCAAGCAGGGCAGAGGCTGGCAAGATGCCCGCCCCGCCGCCACGTCCCCACTGGGGCTCCCGTGGAAGGCGTGATTCAGAAGCACTGATGTCAAGGCTCACAACTGTCCAGACGGTGCCACCTCCTCGTGAGGCCGGGATGACGGGGAACACGTGAATCGGCATCCCTCCTGCCGCCACCCTAGCGAGAAAGCCGGCGGGCGGCCGACCCAGAGGGGCACTGCCCTCCGTGTGTGCAAACACGTGCAAGGGGGCAGGACCAGCAAAGCAGAGAAGACACGTAACAGGTCAGAAAACAGAATTCAATGGAAGAAAATGGTTTAAAAAATGTGAATATGAAGAAGTATTTAAAAATATTTATTTTGAGAGAAATAGAGAGTGGGGGAGGGGCAAGGAGCAAGGGAGAGAGAGAATCCCCAGCAGGCTCTGCGCTGTCAGCACAGAGCACAACGCAGGCTCGAACCCACGAACCTAGTATCACGACCTGCACTGAAATCCAGAGTCCTATGGACACACGACCCACTGAGCCCCCAGGCGCCCTTAGAAAGTATCTTAAAGTATCGGCTCTGTTCCAATTTTGCTGAGGATGCAACTTGTCTTTCCCTCCGGGGAGGCTCATCGCAGGCTCCGCCGACATGGGGGGTCAGCACCCCGACCCAGGGCTGCGGCGCGGCAGGCGAGCTGGATGGGAAACCGCGTGTGCGACTGGCCTCTCCCTGCTTCCTGCGTCGGCCTGGATGGCGTCGCTTCTGTCTTCCCAAGTCACAGGAAGCTCGCTCTGCTTTGTCAGTAACCGTTACGTTGTCCTGACAGCAGCGGCCACAGCGACCCGGACGCACCTCCCCAGCAGCCCTTCAGGGTGAACAAAGCACCCACAATGCCCGCCTCTCACTGCCAGCCTGTGTGGGACATGCACCGAACCTCACCTCCCTGTCTAAGCTGGGGATGCTGGGTCCCAGAGTCAGGGGTCAGGGATCAAGGGCTGGGGTCAGGGGCCAGGGTCAGGGTCAGGGTCAGGCGTCAGTTCCAGGGAACGAGGTCAGGGGCCAGGGACTGGGATCAGGGGTCAGGCTCAGAGGCCAGGGTCAGGGGTCAGGGGTCAGCACCAGGGAACAAGGTCGGGGGCCAGGGACTGGGGTCAGGGGTCAGGCTCAGGGACCAGGATCAGGGTCAGAGGCCGGGGTCAGGGTCTGGAGGCCTAGGTCAAGGTCAGGGTCAGGGCTTCAGGCCTCAGGCACACAGCTAGACTCATGGGTGATGACGTTAATCATTGTCAACTCAAGGGTTAGAAGCATCCAGACCCCAAGCCACCTCTGGGCGCCCCCCCCGCCGCTGGCACCCCCACTGCCCCACAACCCCAGCGATGCTGCTGGGGCTTCCCGGCCTCCACGTCCTGACCATCAATCCAGGGGCGTCCTTATGAACCTCTGGCATTCCCGCCTACGTCTCTGCTCTCCGACTATACGAGTAAACTCAGGAAAGAACCAGAAGGACTAGGTCCTCCTCTCCAACCAGGTTCTGTCTTCACAGAACTTCAGTCAGAATAATTGGGAGATTATTTAGCAAACAAGCAAAACAAACCCAACAAAATCTCCACTGCACAAACTGAAGTACAAAGACCAGGTTATGTAAACAGTAGGCACTTAAATTGTAAAGATCCCCACGCCCTCCTGCAGACAGTGAGTGGGTGTCTACACGCCGGAGATGAAGAAGCAGACAAAACGCCTCCCTTCAGGCTGCTTACACCCTGGAAAGGGACACAGATAATGCCAGGGTCAGCAAGGAGAACGCTGACGCGACCGGCGGTGACCCCAGAGCAGAGTCAAGCAGGAGGGGGTCTGGGAGTGTTCGCGTAACGAGGACTTCATCAAAGGAATTAAACACCAGGACCCTTTCATTGAAAGCAATACCTTCTTACAGAAACACACAGCGTGAAGACACAGGTGCAGAGCAAGTGCGCATGTGCCGCGACAAGCAGCCGAACTGGCCCGAAGGGTGAAGTTCGCGACACGCCAGAGCCGCGCGCGGCCAGGCACGTCCTTCCTTCCACAAGCTCCCGGAGACAAACCCAAATCGCACTCTGCACCAAAGTTCATAACTTCAGATAAGTCACGACGGAACAACGACCCCTTCGCCCGCCATCGACTCTTGTCTACATCACAGAATTCCTACGAAGAGAAAATCCTCCAGTCTCCGGTGGTTAAGAAATTGTCCCTGGCTTCCACGGCCATTTTCTCCGGGGCTTCAATTAGCAAACTAATTAGGGAGATGGCTGCATTCTTCTCACATGAATCGGGTCACCGCTGCTCGGGATATGGCGCAGAATACGGCTCTGTGTCAGAGTGCCCTTGGACACTCACCCCAGCCACACTCCCTGGCCGTGGCTCCTCCCGCCTGGCTCCGTGCAGGGCCCGCCGGAGCGAGGGTGCCCTTCTTCCCCCGCACCTGCCTGGCCTCTGCTCCCCTGACCTGGGCCCCTGCCCTCCTCACTGTGCCCTGTCCTCGTCTGCCGACTCCCCCGCCCCCAGCACATGCCTCCCCGGGCCTCAGCCCGATGCGCTGGATGTAGTCGTCTAAGCGGGAGCAAGACCCGGCCGGCCACCATGGCCAGGGGGACGTGACCTCGCCCTCATCTGGGCCACTGCCATCGGCCGGCTCCTCACCACCGGGGGTCCCTCGGTGGGGTAGCCACTCCACGAGATTTCAAGGTGGGCATGGCAGCGGCAGACAGGGCCACGCCGGCGTGGCGGGGAAGGAAGGGGCGTCCGGGGTGCGTCTGCGGGGCCCCCTTGCGGGCTGGCCGTCCCAGGGGAAGCGGCCGGGGCCACGGCGGGGAGGAAACACCTTCCGTCAGCGCGGAGGGGCCCACCTTCGGAGTGCAGCTGGAGCGGGAAGCTGAGCGCCTGGGCCGTTAGAAATGTGCGGAGAAATTACCTCGGTCCCCGTAGAGGCATCCAGCAGCCGCCCGGCCCAGCCTTTCGGCGGTAATATGCTCCTATCAGCTTTAATAGCCCCGCGCTGGATTCCGGAGGTATTATGGATTGTACAGCAAGCATATTGTCATTAAATTAAATTTTCAGAACATTCCCCAGCTCATCACAAATACCACAGAGAGTAATCATAATCGGTTCTCAACACATGTGTAATTGCCTTCAGCTGGCGTTTTTTACAGTTGACATTGCTCAGCAGTGATAAGGTGATTGGCGATTTGAATACACAGCTTGCTCCGTGGCTGCCGTAATTGAAATATGGTATGTGTGAATGGAAGATTACATTAAGACCCAGGATAATCACCTGACACGAGAGTAATTGAGTCTACAATCTGCCACTGGGGCTCTCGGGGAGCTCCGCCATGAAAGGCAGCCGTGAGGCCGAGGCGCCTGCGCCGGCTGCGGGGCCGCGGGGCTGG
The DNA here is from genome assembly GCA_017311185.1 of Proteles cristata cristata. Lineage (NCBI taxonomy): Eukaryota > Metazoa > Chordata > Mammalia > Carnivora > Hyaenidae > Proteles > Proteles cristata. Next base: position 30,047 of record JAESUZ010003611.1, on the reverse strand, counting down.
CACTCAGCGCAGCGCGGGGACGGCGTGTGCCCCGGAGACCCGGCACGGCTGGCGGCCGTCCACCCCTCCGTCCCCGCGCCCGCCCGCCCTCCCCCTCTCCGCGTCTCCCTCTCCCATCCCGCTCTCTCCCCCGTCCCTCCCTCCTTCTGTCGTCAGGACCCGCCTCGCTCTGTCTGCCAGCCTCAGGATGCGCGCACGCGCGCGCACACACACACACACACACACACACACACCCAGCTCCTGATTACTTGTACAGAGGTCACCTCGGGAAGACTCACCAGAAGAACCCAAGAAGCGTTTTCCTGCCCTGGAGTGTCTGGGTCTCCACACACACACATTCATCCGTACACATGCATGCACATACATATTCACTCGTGCACACACACATTCACCTGTACACACATGCGCACACACGCGCACATGATTCCCCCATACACACATGCACAGGCATACACATTCGCCCGTACACACACACACACAGGTGCACGCACACACCCATACACAGGCACAAACACAGGTGCGCACACACACATATACACACATGCACACATTCACCCACACACACATTCACCCATACATGCACACACACAGGCACACACACATTCACCTGTACACACACATACACACACAGGTGCACACATACCCATACACACACATGCACACATTCACCCATATATACACATTCCTCATACATGCACACACACAGGCACACACACATTCACCTGTACACAGCCACATGTGTGCACACATACACACGTGCATACACATGCACACACACGTGCATACACAGGCACACAGACATTCAAATGCACATGGGCACACATGTATACATATACACATGTGTACACACACGCACATACATGTATACACAACCACACATCTGCACGTTAGCATGCATGCACACATACACAGGAGTACACACACACACATACACACACACAGGCACACCGGCACGCACACACCTGCACACACACACTTGTGAGTCAGAGCGGAGGTTAGTCAGCGCCAGTCCCCGGGTCTGGGAGGGAACAGTATGCTTTCGGGGGACCTCGCTGCCCGGGCCTACGAGTACTGTGTCACCACCTGCCGGTGCAGACCCCGCATGGCCTCTCCTCCCAGCCCTGCACACACACCTGCACACACACACACACACAGGCACACACATGCACACCAGGGAAAGTGGCATTTGGAAAGGGCCAGAAGGAACTGTGATACGACACATCTAGTATCTGTTCACCCACCAATTTGTAGGGATGGCAGTCAAACCGGAATTTTATTTCCAGGAGCTGTGGCAACACCTCTTCAAACAGAACAGTGTCTCCAGAGTCAGAGCACCAAGACGTGTCACCTGGGGCCTCTGCTCCCCTGACCACACGTCACACCCTCCAAAGGAGGTTACCCAGCTTCTCTGTATCTCGATTTCTTCTGCTGCAAAACAGGCATCTTGATACTAGTGGTGTCACGGGCGGCCCCCTCCCCGCCAAGGAGGGACTCAGGCAGCTCCATGACCCCAAGGAGGGACGCAATAGAGACCTCAGTGCTGTCAGCCTCTACTGTGCGTCCAACTCACGTAGAGTCTAGACATGGGCAGGACTTGGCATTGACTCAGCAGAGTCCGTTCTCCCACCTTGGTGATTCCAAAGGCCAAAGAGAGCATCTTTCCCATTCCCCACAGCTACTCTGCATTCCCTTGTGGTGAAAGGTTCACACTGGCCAAGCCCCTGAAGCCACTCCTGTCTGGTAGCTCCCCATTGGTAGCTCAGAATTCAGGGAGGTGGTCTTCACAGCTGGCTGCACTCTGGGGCTCTACTGACTTCTGGGGTCACATCGTTCCTTCTGGAAGATCAAGACCACCACCTGGATTCAGGTCGCTGCCCTGCAGGCCACTTGTTGACACGGAAGGAGTCCCGTAATCTACATGTGGCTCTTCCTTCCAGGTCTTCCCAAGTCCGTGGTGACCTTGCTGATGGGTACAGTTCTGTGAAACCCCCTGAAAAGTGGTGTCTCCCAAAGGAACAATTCGCTTCTCATCATGCACCACGTGTTCACCTTAGACCAATAAACCGAAAACACAGCAACCAGACAAAATTGTCTTTAGTGAAAGCAGCTACTTGTGTGGATAAGCAGATGGTTGGAGGGCCCTTTTGCCCCATGGGTCTCCACCCCCAGGTCAATGTGAGAATCTGAGGTGTTCTTGACCTTGGGGTGACCCAAGCTAAGAGTGCTGATGGGAGAAATTCCAGGGGACTTGAAAAGTTCTTTCTCCCCCTTGGATCAGAAGTCGGCAGGGTTTCTAGCAGCCTCCGTCGAGCCGAGGGAAGTCATCTATCTGAATGTCCCAACAGATTGAGAAGCTCATTAATTCAGACCTCTCACCAAGACAAGGTATGAAAGGCTCAGGGTGCACACATCCGAAAACCAGAACCGAGAGCAAGAAGAAAGTACAATGACCTGCATGGTCATTGTCCCGAACATGGAAATGACCCAAAACTAATTCAGCATCTGGGAGGAAACATAAACATAAAAGCTTGGGTTACCCTTCCTTTTATAGGACTTTCTCCTCCATATATTACTCTCTTAAATGAATTCTTCGAGACTTGAAATGTCCTCCACGCTTTTCCTGAGAAGCTGACAGTCACGTTAGTTTGTTTGACCATAAAGCAGCAAAGTTTTACAACATACAAAAAATACAGTAGTACTGTATGACACTGTCAATATCATTTATGGCACAATTTGACACAAAGGAAGAAGTGTCATAAAAGAGAAATAACTTCTATCAACTGCCCTAAAATGACTTATGTCATAAATAAGTCTGATTTCCGAGAGAGAACCAATAAAGTCCTAGCAAATACCATTTTTCCCACTAAATAATCACCCTGACCTTTCCCGTAGCATCAAACCCCTAAAAAACACACACGCAGGGAAATACTGGTCTTGAAGAAACTGGGAAATGAGTCCTTTACTGAAGGCGAATTGCAGTCTGCTTCTCAAATGGGATCCAGGAACGTTGGTGTCCACGTGAGTTGGTGGCCATGTTAGAGGCCTGAGAATAATTAGGATTTTTAAATTTTTTCCATAATAAGGTAGCCACCAAAATATCAAGTCAGCCACATTTTTTATCCATTGTCCATAACTGGATTTATGGCCCTCACACCTACACCCTACCGAGCTTACACACTTCCTTGTCTTCATTCACACGTATGTAGGCACATGCATGTACACACGTGTGTGCACAGAAAGCACAGCCCTCTTGTCTCCATGTCATGTTAGGCCGTTGGGTGACTGAGTGATCACTAAGCCACGTTCTTCCTGAAACACCTGAGCTCACTGGGTCATGACACTTCTTCACGGCATGTCTGAGGCAGACAACGAGTCCATGGCCACGTGGGTCCAGACACAAAATTGTGTGAACAGTCATGGTCATAGCTTCAACCCCAGACCTCATAAATCAGTATTTTAACCATGATATTTCTGTAATCACTATGTGAAGGTGGAGTGGAGATATGGGATGAGCTTGTGGTCACATGTGTATTATACATTCATAATGTGAAGTATCTGAAACATCTGTAAACTCAATGACTATTAGAAAAAATGCCAAGAAGTTTCAGATTCAGTGACCAGAATGTATTTCTATGGAAGAGAAGAATCAACCCCGTTACTTGTTAATTCAAAGTGTGTGAATTCAGAGCTCAAGAGGACAATCTCTGAGCTCCTGTTTTCTGGGTCTGGACAAGCCATAGCTCTTTTCACAGCAGAGAATGAACTTTCCACATGAGCTGTAGTTTGTATTTTATTCTTTCAATTTTATTTTGTGTTTGATTTTATAATTATTTTTTATTACCTTTATGATGAAAAGCAACGTGTCTGCTTTGATAAATACACAATTTGAACCAGAGCCTATGCATATGCAGCCTCATGTAGTCTACACACTCCTCAGACGTGCTGGATTTTGTGCCTACTACACAAACACGGGAACAATAATGAAAACGAACTAAGGCTCAGAAGAGTAAGCACAGTCAAGTGCTACAAGTATTCTGTTGTGTTTTTGCCAGCTTGGTTTGCTGTCTCAAGTCACGCTGATTAAAGGTTGCACATTCTGAGTGAGGTGCTTGCTGGAATTTTCCCTTCAAGACCTCACTCCATGCCAGGCTGCTTGAGGACCGTGCCCTCGACAGCAGCCGCTGTTCTGCCCAGCGTTCGGAGGGCAATCTTCTTCCAAGGTCTCTTGTGAATGTGACTGAGTCATGGTCCCTGTGCAGCATCTGAGACCACAGTTTTCACTTCATTTCGTCTGCCCTGAACACACGGAAACCACCTTGGCAAGTGCCGCCTTCAGAGATCCATGGGATTGGCTGGCCCCATCTCTACGGTCCTGTCTACAACGGCCACACGGGCTGGTTACAGGTATGTGAATGGGGACGAAAATCTGTGGAATGTGTCCCTTCTTTGAAATATTCACATCACTTTCATTCACTGAGAAAATCATCACTGAGAAAATCCACCAGCTCTGATATGAAAAAAATAAATGCTCAACCTAACAGGCCTACGTGGTGCAAGTTACTGGGAGTTTGGCAACTTGAATATGTCACCTGAATACGAATATCACACCCAACACCTGCTGTGAAACCAATGGCCTCTGGACGGCTGGTTCCATCCACGCAAAGCAGAGACGACGCGTTCCAGCAAATGCTTTTCTAGGCCTTCGTACCACCCAGCAAATCTCACTCTTCTTTTCCTGCTTATTTGACAGTGTTTCAAATGAGCACATGAAGGACCACATCCTCTGAGAAAACATCATGTGCTTTTGGGCAAGACCACACATTTTCCTTGGATTCACATCTATGTACACATATTTAATTTTTAATGTAATTTTATTTATTTATTGCAAAGCAAAGAAAGCCGGAAACCATATTTTTACCCTGTTGACTTTTGAAGATTTCACGCACACAGCCAGCAGGGAAAGCTGCTGCCCTCACTGCCGGTGGCCTCAGGGACTGTGTACGTGCCCTTGTGTGATGCCTGAATGTGAAGTATATTCACCTTGTCAGATTTATATTGTGTCCTCATACTTTTCCTGACACCATTAAGCTACTGATTCATCTTAAAAAGAAACTATGTGCATGGTTTGCCTTATTGTAACTTCTCAGGGGCCAGAAATGCATAGGCGGTGTTTCACTGTCTAAAAAATAACTAACAACTAGGGGGACATTTGCTGCATCAAAGGTAAATCTCTTTGATTAAAAAATCAAAGAAAAAAGGTCATCTGTTACTTCATCTCCTTTCCTGGAAACCTTCAAGTCAGGTGAGGGCTCTAGTTTCCACAAGAGGGACACAGATAATGTGAAGATTCTCCCATCGCAAACAACTCACACGCTGAGTAAAATACAGCCAACTAGCTCTTGAATAAATGATCCACTTGCACAAAATGGGGCGGAGTCAAGAAATAAGGAGGTGTTGGAACCCTTCCCAGTAAGGATGTGGAGAGCCCTGCGCCTGCCCTGGGCCAGGGGTGGGGTGAGGGGATGTCTACAGGTTGGGGGGACCTTGGCCTGAGCGCTCACGAGTTGAAAAGTTGGAAACCGGCTCCAAAAGGGCTAATTCCTCAATATTTCCGTGCACAAGTTAAGTCCATCCATTCGGCATCAGGAGAATGTTGTGTTTTTTTTTTTTTTAATTTGTAGCCAGAGTCTGAACCACACAGTCCCCAGGAAACAAAATCATACCACACATAGTCTACTACAAGCTAATGTATTTATATAAGTCATGCTGCCTAACCAATTACACTAATTGAGAATTTGGAGGGATGATCTCGGAACCCTAGTCACACGCGTCCCCCACTCATGACACATAGCTGAAGAGGGGCTGGGGAGGAAGCAATCCGGAGAGTGGAATCAGCAGACTCAGTGAAGGGAAGAACCAAACCCTCTTCCCCACCAACTGCAGAAGCACACATCATCTGATAGAGATAAAAAACGAGATAGAAGACGAAATGCAAACATTAAGGAAATAGCAAGGTGGAAGTAAATAGTTCAATAGGGAATTTAATAATGTGGCTGTGCAGGTGCTGGAGGATTGACACACGGGAGAAAAACCCCAGGGCTGGGGCTGGAGACAGGAAGCAGGCATCAGAGCCTCGGAGGTGGGGGGGCCCTGAGCTGCTCAGACCTGGGGGGAAGTGGTCCTGCCTGCCCGCTCCTGATGTCCCCCACGCTGGTTCTGGGACTGCAAGGAGCTGGAGGCAGGGGGCCGGCTGCAGGGGACAGTGGGGGACGCAGCTTGCACACGGCAGGCTCATGGCTATTGTCCCCTCCTGCTAATGTCATAGCAGAACCAGACCAGATCCCTGGTCCAGGGAGGAGATGCAGTTGGTAAATGGCATTTTGGACCATGGAGGATAGAATGAGAACGTCCAGTAAACAAATAACACAGTTTCTGGAAAAGAAAGAAACACATTATTGAAGGAGATGAAGGGTTGGAACTTATTTGAAATGACAAAAGATAGTAAATCCTTTCACCTCAGTAGAATACACATCGATCTACACTTAGATGTGCCACACGAATGCCGCAGAACAGCAAAGACCATGAAAGTATCAGAAAGCGGTGGGGAGAATGTGTGACCTGGTGTGGCAGAGGGCTGGGCTCTGAACAGTACCAGCAAAGCCCAAAGCGGGTTCACAGCATTTTCCAAAATGCCAAGAACCATTTCCCACCCACCCGGACTGAACCCCCGCTGAATTACCCTTCTTAGGTGAGGACAGACAGCGGCTGAATTCGTGGGGACACTTTGCCTGTGCAGACACTGCTCCGAGAGTTCACACGTGCCAGTGTGTTTAACCCTCACAAGAACCCCCATTAAGAAAGCACCATTCATATCTCCCCTTGATAGGTGACAAAATATAAGTCCAAAAGCCTTAATTTTCCAAAGTGCATATATGCCAGAGGACTGCATAGTTCCCTACTAACTCTCAGAGAAGAAAAGTACCAGTGAGTCTATTTTATGTTCAAGGAAGTTTATTCCAGAGAAATGAAGTAGGTGGATAGAGCAGAGAGTGAGGATTCACAATATTCCCTGACACACGGGTTCATCTCAGCAAGCGCTGTGTAACCATAGGAAACCGTAGTAACAATAGCGAAGACGAACTGAGAACATAAGAACTAAAATACTAAACAATAATGAGATTCAGCCCTAGAGAGAGGGTCAGAGTTAAATAATTCTAAGGATTCACATTGGATGGAAGGAGGTGGGGATATTGCTTATATGTAGAATTGGTCAAGTTAGGAATGCTTTTTAAATATTTATGGTAAGCACAAAACAAAAGCTAAGGTATAATGACATTAAGTTGGAAAGATAATGATAGGTAAAAATGTAATAGGTGAGAAATTCTAATTTTAAAAAGAGCTTGTAGGCTACATTAATATCAGGCCACAGACACTAATATCAAACATGGCCACTATTTAGTGACAATGGAACATGTCCCCAGGAAGATATCGTGATTCTAGAGTTTTAATTATCTGATAACAGCTTCAAATATATAAAGGAAAAGAAAAGAATTCCAAGAAAACTTTGAAAAACTTATAATCATGGTGTTATAATTTAATACATTTTTGTTGATAACTAATCAGTGTCACAGTCAAGAAAATGTGATATGATGATAAATCACAAAACAAGACGACACTTGTACCAATAAAATCACGGACATGCCTAGAGAATGTGCTCGACAATGGAAAAAATATACGCTCCTTTCAGGTATGTGTAGAATATTTATAAAATTGATCGTGCACTTGACCAAAAATTAAATTTCAATAACCACCTAGCACCTGGGTGGCTCAGTCGGTTAAGCATCTGGTTCTTGATTTCAGGGCAGGTCATGATCTCATGGTGGTAAGACTGAGCCCTGAACTGTGCTCTGGGTTGGTAATGCAAATCGTGCTTGGGATTCTCTCTCTGCTCCTGTCCCACTCATGCTCGCTCTCTCTCTCTCTCAAAATAAATTAATAAACTTTAAAAAATAATTTATAAATAACACACTGAATCCTATCAAAAAATCTAATAAATTCAAGATTACAAAAAATAATGTATATTTGGAAAATTAAAAATGCTCTTCTAGGTAATTTATAAGTCAAAACCTTGTGGTATAAACTGGAAAATACTTAGAAAGGAACCATAGTGAATATAGTATCAAAACTCCTGATATGGTCTGAAAGCAGCACTCATCAGGAACTATATGATCATAAAAGTTACACTAACAAAGAGGGGGCACCTGGTGGCTCAGAGAGTTAAGTGTCCAACCAGCTCAGGTCACAATCTCACAGTTCGTGAGTTCAAACCCCATTGTCGGGCTCGGTGCTGACAGCTCGGAGCCTGGAGCTGCTTCGGATTCTGTGTCTCCCTCTCTCTCTGCCCCTCTTGCTCCCACTCGGTCTCTCTCTGCCTCTCCTCGGCTTGCATTCTGCCTCTCTCTTTCTGAGAAATAAATGAACATTAAAAAAAAAAACAGGTGAAGCCAAGTGTCCAACATGAATCATAAAAACATCACAACAAGAAACAGAAGTAAAGACAAAAAGTAGAAAGAAACGATATGGTGAAGAGTGAAATTTAATGAAAGAAAAATAAATAAGGGGAAACCAAGAAAGATGAATTTAGTTTTTTACCTCATTAAACAACCACACCTGTGACAGAATTAATAGAGGAAGAAAGCACAAAAAAGCCCTATGAGGAATGAAAAGGGACCAAATATGCTGACAGCAGAGATTCAATCCATTACACAGAAATAAAATAAATACCTTTATGCCAATAAACCTGAAGGTCTAGATGAAATAGATAATATATATTATGAAATAGATAACATCTAGAAAAATAGAACTTAGCATAGAGAGTTTGAAAACAATTAGAAAATCTGACTACATGTAAAATAATTACAAAAATAGAATCTCCTCTTAAAAACCCAGCACTAAAACAACAAAACCCAAAAACAAAACAAACACACACACACACAAGAGTGAAGAACAGCCAGCAACGCAGACAGCTGTACCGAAAGCCCCCCTGAGCTTCGGGTGCGGATTATGTGGGCTCGCAGGGTCTCCTTCAGAGGGCGAAGGAGCGGCGGGCAGTGGGGCTGTCCTCACGCAGGCAGCCCGGTGAGTGTGAGCTTAGCACCAAACTCAGACGCGGCGTGAGACAGGAAAATCACAGGCAACCTCAGCTGCTGAGCCTGGATGCAAACATCTGAATTAAAACACTAACAAACAGAGTCTGCGTAAAAAGTTACATTGTGACCAAGTTCGATCACGCTGCTTGATATCAAAGCATCTGTTAATATACTTTATACTTTAGCAGATAAAGGAGGAAAATGTAAAATTACCTAGGGAGGCGTCAATAAACATTTGATAAAATGTAACCTTTGTGAAATTAATGGTTAAAAGATAAGAAAACTCAGCAAACTAGGGGGGAGTTCCTTAGTCAGAATAACACAGACTACCAAACCCCTGTAGCAAAAGAGATTCTTAATTGTGAAACATTCCAAGCATTCATTCCCTTTAAAATCCAGGACCCAATGAGCTTGCCCATTATCACCACTTCAGCACGCTCTCCAGATCAAAATCTGCTGACGGAGAAGCAAAGCAAAGAAAGGCCCGTGGACTGGAAGAACTGAAGGAAAAATATGTTATTTTGAGATGACATGACATCTGGGGTCAAGAAGCTATTAGAAACAGGCGGGTCAGCAAGTGTAGACACCAACCACAGACACGGCGGAAGAGCGCAAGTTTAAAAACCCGATTTACGATAACACCCTAAATTATGAAGTAGCTTGGAATGAATCCAAGGCAGGATGTGAAAGAGGTTTTTTTAATAAAATGATCTTGGAAATCCTATAGTATCTCAACAAATGAAGACGCGTGTGCTGTGGAGCCAGAGTACCAGGCAGCGCGTATAGAAAGTCCCTAAAGAGGCGCCCCACGCGACTTACCCAGGACTCACGGAGCCCCTGGTGCTGCTGCACAGAACGGCCGAGAACGGCCGAGAACGGCCAAGAACGGCCGAGCTGTGTCCCCCAGGGAGCACCTCTCCCACGTGCAAAGCACACCCATGCAAACCCAGTCCTGAAAGCGTTATATGCAGTTAATTTTAAAGAGAGCGACACAAATTTGTATCCAGAACAGAATGGGAAACTGCTGGTAGAGAGTTAATGAGCCCTGGGGCTGCCTGTGTCAGGCTGGGGAGGACAAAACTTTGAGGACAGGATGGTGACCGAGCTGCTGAAAAGGCATGGATTGAGAACCTTGATAAAAACTTACAGACACAAACACGTATTGTATCGTTTATGGAATGAATACACTGATATCGTGCTGGGGCTGAGAGCCTTTCCCCTTCCGGAGACACGACTCTGGGAGGAAGAGAATAAAATTGTGAGGCAGCTCAGGGGGCTGGGAACATACCTGCTTTACTATCTGAAGGTCAAGAAGAAGGAAAGAGGAATCTTTCAAAAATTACAGCAAAAGATCAAGATTTGATAAAGCTGGAGGTGGCTGTGCAGACATCTCACATCACTTACTCTACTCTTCTACAAGCTGGAAACAGTTTCTAGTAAGAAGAAAGGGGAGGGAGAGGGGGAGGCAGGGGGAGGGGCAGGGAGGGGTGCGGCGAGGGGCGGGCCTCGAGGACCAGAGGGCAGAGTAGACCTCCCTTTCTGAGAAGGAAGTACTTCATCCTTGCAGTTAATCGGCTGGTGAAAGCCCCTACATATTCCTGTTTGTTTTATGTTTTCCTTTGTTTTAATTACTGCGCGTTTCTTTCCCCTAATTGCACTCATTCCACCCTCAGCTCCTGCGAACCTCCGAGGCCTCAGATGCTGAGCTGTCCTCCGAGGCACTCAGGTGGGACTGGCCACACAGTCAACACCACCAGGCGACCCCCTCCCACTGTGCACCGTGGTGTCTGTGTGTCTGAGCCCCTTAGGGCCCCAGGGCAAACTCAAGGGGCGCGGCGCTGTGGGGGCGAGGCCGGGGGCACCCGGTCTGTGCAGGGCCGGAGGGGTGTCCACCCAGGGGACCCGGGCGCCCAGCCTCTCACGCCGCAGTAACGTTTCCTCCTCCTGCTGTGGAAACTGAACCCCGGGATGTATTTTGCAGAGCAAATACTGTAAATTGAGAACAAAATAATGGATTTATTTGAGCAGCTCGACAACGGCCCAACGAAGTTAAAAAGCAAACATCTGGGCCATGTGGTACAAGCCGGTCAAAGAACGACCGGAGTTTGCCTGGGCTGCGATGAGGGGTCGGCACCGCCTGGAACACACACAGGAAAGTGTCCACGCGGGACGTATCCCCCGCACCATCTGGAAGACCTCAGCGAGATTTATTTCAGAGTTATAAAAAGATATAAGGAACATAATGGATCTTTGCCAAACTCAGAAAGATGAGCTTGGCCGTCCCGGTGACGCCCCCCCACCCCCACCCGCACGTCTCCAGCGGCATCAGGACACATTCTTTATTCTTGTAGGACCTTCAGGTAGCATTTGCCAGACGGCCCGCACACAGCTGCCGGGCACAGCCTCTTCCCGCCCGCGAGCAAGAACGTGCCCGGCGAGACCCACTGGGCCACGGGGCCACCCCCGACACGGGCACGCCCCTCCCGCCCCACGGCAGCCTTCCGGGCAGAGACACTGATGGCAGCCGTCTCCCGACCCCACAGACACGGGATCCCACGGACGTGCGTTGTAAGAGAACGTGCGTGGGACTCTAATTTTCATGGCAGGCGCGTAGAAACTGTGCTTTCCATGTCACTGTCGTTTGCATCTTGCTGAACGACCTCTAATCTTAGGACAGTCACACAATTCAGAACTGTCCTTTCCCCCCGAGGCCACCGTGGTGGCCATCGGCAGGGAGGGCAGAGCAGAGGTGTGGCCACAAAAATGGCCGTGACATGGAGACGCCTTCTCTCCTTCGGTTATTTTCCGGCGGCAGCAGTAGAGGAAAGATAATAAGAACGGAGCTCTCCCAGCCGGGGGCGCGCTTCTCTGGCTGTTCCAAAGACACAGGACGTAATAGGAGCCTGTGTGTCGCGGTGTTAAGTGTCCGTGAGGGAAAAGGAGTGGGGGCTGGGGAGGCGCGCAGAACACCGGAGCCCGGCCAGGAGGCGGGCACCCTGCGCGGGGCTCCCAGCGCACCGGCTGCCGGAGCCGCCGCCTCGTGCGGCTCTTTGTCACCACAAGAGGGACAGCTTCCGACCCCTGGGCCAACGAAACGGTACTGTGAGCACCACCTCACTGTGACCTCTGGGGTCCCCCACCCCTGCGTGGCCCCGCCCACGGTCAACAGCAGCCCAGGGGTGGCAGCGGGCAAGAAGCCTCTCGTCCTGTTGTCCTTTGACCTCCACTAGGGTTTCCTGTCGGCAGATCCTAGACGCCAACGGGCGAGATGCAGGCGATGGGGTGCGCCACACCCCGCCAGTGGAGGGCAGAGAACCGAGGGTGGCAACAGAGCGAACACAGGGCAGCTAAGGAAGCCTGCACGTGTTAACCGCCGTGTACCGGCCACCGACCTAAGCGCTGCGCAGGCGTTACCGCCTCAGCCCTCGGAGCAGCCCTAAGCGCTGGCCGCTACTACCACTTCCGTCGTGAAGACAGGGAAGCCGTGTCCCCAGGCAGCCGAACTGCCAGCCTCGTGGCCGCTGAGCGACCACAGCTAAGGAGACATGCAGGGCGGAGCCTGCTGCCCACCGCCTGTGCTTAGATACGTTTTTATAAATGTCTTATTATGTTTATAAAGCTAAAGTATTCACCCGGCACACAAAGCTGGGTTCTAACAGCGTTCTCCGGTAAAAGGAGCCTAGGTGATTGTAGGGCTGGGAGTATCTGGTACTGCCAGAAAGTAGGGAAGTGTAGATATGTATATATGCGCACGCACACGCACACACACACACACACGCACACACGCACATGCACACATGCACACACACACGCACACCTTGCTGGGATTATATCAAAGGGTCAGAGTAGCCACCCGAAAGACCTGGGATATTCTGAGTGGCAAAATAATGAAGCATTGGATCACAGCCCAAAGTGTATAATAATACCCATGAGTCCATACGGACACAAATAACCAAATAAGCAAATGAGTGGGAGGAATAGACAATTCTCCCGGGCCAAAGAATTCCAAATAAATGATGTAGATACTCTGTCCTCAAGGAGGTGGAGAATGAGGTCTTCACTCCTTAAATGTGAGCCACACATGACTCCGGTCAAAGAATCCAGTGTGGACAGGGGTGGGGGGGGCCCTCAGAGGGAGTTCACAGTGGAGAAGCCTGACAGACACGCCTTGGCCAGCTGCTGAAGGTCAACATCCACATGTTGGCATCGCCTGTGATACGTGACGGACACAGCACCTCACCTCCGTGGCCCTCCTCCCCAAGCCCACATCCCCGTCTCAGCTGAGTAAAACACCATGCAAATCCCAATAGAGGCACATCCTGGAACCTGCCTGGCCAGTCCCCCTCAAAACTGTCAAGGCCACCAAAAATAAGCGAAGTCTGAGAAGCTGTCACAGCCCAGAGGTGCCCAGGGAGCCGTGGTGACTAGATGTAAGGTGGGGTCCTGGTGCGATCCTGGGCCAGGAAGAAAAGATCTCAGGTAAAAACTACGGGAATCTGAGTCAAGGGTGGACTTTAGTGAATAATCCTGCATCAATATCGGGTCGATGTACTGTACCAATACAAGACGTTACTGTGTACTCTCTTGCAATTTTTCTGGAAATCTAAAAATATTCTAAAATAAGAAGTTTGCTTCTAGAACCTTGACTGCAGAACTTCACCCTAAGGCAGTTGATGCTCGGTGATGATTATAGCTTTAGGTAGTAACAGAGACAGGTACCTTTACCATTTATTAGTTTACCTGAAACTACCAGTAGGTATCAAAACGGCAGTGCCCACGCCTGCCTACATCCCCGAAGAGCCCGTGGGCCCCGCCCCCCACACCCCACTGGACCGTTGCCTCTGCAAACTGCCTTCCCTTGCTGACTGGTTTGGCCCAGTGCTAAGACTGGCAGAGCATGGGGAGCCCTTAAGGACCCTGCTTCCTTCCAAACACAAGGGAGCATTTTCCAGATTGCGCCATCCCACTCGCCGTCCAGTGGACGGAGGAAGACCAGAGCCCAGCTGTCCATTCACCGGGGTTCATCTGAAGAAAAGGCACGAGGAAGAGGTTTAGGAGGACGAGCATTGAGGTGTCTCAGCAAAGTGGTCCCTTCAGACGCCCTGCCCTGTGTAGCAACGTGGATGGAACTGGATGTCACGCTGAGGAATACGTCAGTTGGAGAAGGACAGGGATTATATGTTGTCACTCCTGTGTGGGTCTTGAGAAACTTAACAGAAACCATGGGGGAAGGAAAGGGGAAAAAATAGTTACAAACAGAGATGCAGGGAGGCAAACCGTAAGAGACTCTTAAATACAGAGAACAAACCGCGGGTGGATGGGGAGGGGCGAGTAGGAGGGGAAAATGGGGGATGGGCATGGAGGAGGGCACTTGTTGGGATGAGCACTGGGAGTTGTTATGTGAGCAATGAGCCACGGAAATCTACCCCCAAACCCAAGAGCACACTGTACACACAGTATGTTAACCAACTTGACAATAAATTATATTTTAAAAAAAGAAAAGAAAGAAAGAAAGAAAAAGAAAGAAAGAAAGAAAGAAAGAAAGAAAGAAAGAAAGAAAGAAAGAAAGAAAGAAAGAAAGAAAGAAAGAAAGAAAGAAAGAAAGAAAGAAAAAGAAAGAAAGACCGCACGGATTTTCCAACGTGCCCGGGTCTAGCGCCTGGCCCGACCGGCCCTCTCAGGCTAGCTCGGCTACGTGCAGGGATGCAGCTCACAACACAGGACGGGTGTCAACATCGGCAGCCCTGTGCTCTGTGCGTCCAGCTGTCCCGGGGGAATAAGACGAAGGCATGTGAACTCATTACCAAAGCTTTTGAAATGTAGAAATCTACAGTTCACACAAAAGTTCTAAGAAGATTGAGAAGAAAGCAACCATGCTGGCCTCCACACGAGACCATCACCCAAAAAGTGGAAAAAAACAGGAAAACATCCAAGTTGATTACTGTTTCTTTCTGATTTTTCAAAAAACAACAGTCTCTGACTCACTCTCCTTCCTCTTTGAACGGATGGACCATTTCCCCGTGTGTAAAGCAGACGACTGACACGTTCCCCACCCCTCTCTCGTTCTGAACTGCGCCGCACACCCCACGCGGCGACGGTCCAGCTGCCCCAGGACACGGTGAGTGAACTATTCATCAACGCAGAGCCCAGGTGGACTCCCCTAAGCCTGAGATGCTGCGCCTGGCGTAGGGTTTCAGCCCAGCTCCTGGCTCCCACAGCTGCGATCTGTTCAACAAACATCGAGCCGTTGGCCCACCCTGGAATCAGATGTCGTTACTCTGCCTGGCGTGAGCTCTAATCCTTACCCTTAAATAAGATGAACTTACTCTTCCCGAACATTAGCTGCACCGCGTCCCCTTAAATAAGAACAGACTGCAGATCCCAAAATGCCCCAAAGTTATTCTCCGAAGATGATGCTGCCAATGACTTCCCCTAGATCAATCACCATTGAAGGTCGCCTGTCCTGTTTGGCAATATTTGCTCAGTAACTAATAAAGATCAGCCTGTAGTTATTTATATTAGGTTATCATCTCTCCAGGGTGAAGCTTAATCCATTTTGCAATGTTTTTCCCAACAAGACAACATGAGTTTCTCCGCCTGAAAATGAATTAAGTGCACGGTTTCTAAATATGGGATCTGACATTGTTCTTGTTACAAAAAGCAATTTATTCCCCAAAAGGCTTACACTTCAAAGGTTATATAAAAAGGTTCAAATATCAATGCTATCCATTTTTCAATTACTGGGCTTCCTAACACCACTGGCTTTTGGACAGATAAGCAGTGGTATCAGTTTTCTTATTCAACATCTTATAGGTTTCCAATTCCACGGCACAGAGAAAGCAAATTTATTGTAATACATTTAGCTGCTTTAGAAACAGGAGAATCCAGTCTGTTTCCTCCAAGACTATAGAAGGTATCAAATAGCATCTTAAAGGGATATTTATGAAGTGCCTGATACTAATGATTGCAATTGTAGATACAGCTTTGAGTGTCTACCTATAAACAGTCTCATATGTATATAAAAAAAAGAAGGGAGAGGGAAGCTGGGGAAAATGATTCTCAACGTATGAAAATGAAGGAGCCATGAAGACAATCCAAACGTCTCCTAAAAGATAATCTACAGACACTTGTGTTTTCCTAAGAGGGATGGAAAAAATTCTTTTGTCTTCTGTTGTGCCGGCAGATAAAAAGAAATAGCATCGTTCATATTTTCCTTCTGATAATTAAAAAGAAAGCTTTGGATTATGCGTGAAGGATTATGTGGTAAAAAGAAAGAACACCCTGATACTCAGGGGGAGATTGTGTGTGTGTGTGTGTGTGTGTGTGTGTGTGTGTGTGTGTGAAACCAAACATGTCACACAAGACTCCTCATAACTGGGCGATGACAAGGGAGCCGCTGACTTACAGTTCTGGGGGTCCTTCTCGGGGAGAAAACCAAGCTTACAGGAAAGGGCGCTGACGCTGCTCACAGGGCGCGGTGGAGGCAGGGGTGCGGTGGTGGGCAGCGCGATGCAGGCGTTCACTGCGGACTCCTGCCCCGCATGGTGGCCTGTCTCCCCGGGGCCGGGGCCGTGGCCGTGGCGAGTGCCAGCTCTCTGCTCACGGGAGGGATGTGGCCCGCTTCCAGCCCCGTGGGGGGACCTGTGCACCCGCCCCTCCCCGTGGACCCAAACGCAGACAGTTACGAACCCCGACAGCCCACGGGCACAGGATGCCCCTGCAGGAAGTTTCCAGGTCAGACCCTAGAGACTGGGACTGGCAGGTAGAAGCAGAGCGGCGGCGCGGAGGCGGGGGGCCGGCCACGGGCTCCACCGGCAGCCCTGGGTTGGATACAGAAGGAAACGGGACCGTGCTCACAACAGCTAACACCGTGAGCACGGCCACGCGCGGCACTGCGCCAAGGGCGCCTGCACTCGAACGTCCCGGGTAGTCCATCCTTCAAGCGCTCGCACTCCCCTGTCACCCCCACCTCCCCTCGCTCCCCAAATATTCTCGCCCTAAAGAGAGCTTCTTTACATTCTCCAAAACATCCCTAATAGGCCACCATGCCTTTCCAACACATGCCTGTCCCAGCTCCCCCTTTTCCCCACCTTCCGTCTCTGGAAAAGGCTGAAGTCCTCTTCTCTGTAACTGCATTCGCTAATCCAAGAACATCCTGTCCAGACACTTGGCTACAGCTTTGCAGGAAAAACATCTGGGGGGGGCTCTCATTTAACTGAATGTTTTAGCCATTTTTAGAGCTAATTTCTACTTTTCCTACCGGTAATGTGTTAAATTGTGTTCCCCAAGAAAGAAACGTTCAAGTCCTACCTCCTGGGACCTCAAAATGTGACCTTGTTTAGAAATAGGATCGCTGCGGGGCGCCTGGGTGGCTCAGTCAGTTAAGCGTCCCACCTTCGCTCAGGTCATGATCTCGCGGTTTGTGGGTTCGAGCCCCGCGTCGGGCTCTGTGCTGACTGCCAGCTCAGAGCCTGGAGCCTGTTTCAGAGTCTGTGACTCCCTCTCTCTGTGACCCTCCCCTGCTCACGCTGTCTCTCTCTCTCTCTCCTAGAAATAAATTAAAAATATTTAAAAAAAAAGAAAGAAAGAAATAGGATCGCTGCGGGTGTAACTAGTTAAGATGAGGTCATAGTGGGGAGGGCGCCCCCTGATCCTATAGGGTTCGTGTCCTTATGAGAAGACAGAGTCACACAAAGAGAGACCAACTGAGACCGGAGGCAGAGACTGCAGTGAGGCAGCTGCACGCCGAGGAATGAACACCAAAGATCACCAGAAACCACCAGAAGCTGCTCACACCCCACTGTTAGACCTCCGGCCCCCAAAGCTGTCACGGCAGCTTTGGAAACTGACCCACACCCATGGCTATACAGCAAAGGCCATTCACCACTGAGCTTACGCCCGGCACCGTTCACGGTCCACTAACTGGGAGTCAGCCCCTGAGCAGGACGAACGTTGTCGTGCGGGTGAGCCAGGGGCCCAGGGACCAGGTCCTGCCCCTGCCCCGAAGAAGCAGGTGTCCGCAGAGGAGACAAGAGAGCACCGACCTACCTGGACACCCGTGTCGAACTGATTCCATGAGGCGAGGCCTTCATGCAGTGTGGACTGGACACGTGGGGGATAAGCTCTGAGCAAGGGGATGGCCGTCGTCATCCACTGCCAGTTAAACTGTCCAAGTTTGCTGACCACACTTCTTATTAGGCAGCTTCTCTGCTATTGGCTTGAATGAGTCTGGAAACAAAAATTTATAAGCTCAGTAAGGACATGTTATTAATCTGCTCTTTTCGAGCATACAACATACTTATCAGTTTCTGCGTGCAGTTGAATTGGAGGCATCATGAAGCAATATTTACGGAAATCTTGAAGGACCCATAAAGCTTTGATCTGAAAGTCTAGAAAGGTCTGGAGTGACATGTCTGGTTACTTACTGACTCCACCTGCACCGAGAGCCCTGTCTGGCTCCTGAAGCCCCACCTGTCAGTAGTCTCTGCCCATACGTCTTCAAGGAAGCAAGTGTGTCAGCTCAGAATCTGACCTTTAATCTCACGTATTTTGTTCAGGAAAGCATGCTACCTGACATCCAGGGCAGCACAACAGAAAGTCCACTCTCCCCTTCCTTTCAACTCGCAGGAGCTCCCGGTCTTGATGGAAAATTTCATTCATGGGCATTTTTCTCATGTGCTTCATTGAGTCTCCAAAAACAATGGGATTTTTATTGGGTATGTGTTAGGAACACCAAAGAAATTAATGATGAACAGTGCAATGAACTTCGATTATCATTGTGATGGGGAAAAGGCACATTTCTAAGGATTCCAGTAGCTGTCAGATAGCAGTGCCTATTTTCTGGGCTATACTCATCCAGATGACGTCCTCTGGTGACGCAGGTGACAAGCGTCCAGGTGACACGGAAGTCCTGCGTTAAGCGTTTTCATGCACTGATTATTGTGATCCCACCAGTCTCCGACCGAGCCTGTTCTCGTCTTATCTGTGAGAAAACTAAAGCAATGGAAAGGCTGGCTTCTAATATCTAATTAGTTGACGTGTCAGGATTCTGCATCCGGTGGGCTACGAGGAGATCTCTAAGGGACACATGATGTGTGGATTGCCTGGGACACCTGTGGCCGTGGGTCGTGCACCCTCAGGTGGGGCTCCTCAGGAAGTGGCCTTGAAGTCAGTGGCTCAGCCACGTCAGAACGATGAGCCGTCTCTCACCCCAAGCCCTGAAGTTCAACTACAGACTCTCACATTCACCTCCACTTTCAGTCATTAGCCAGAAGCAGATGTAAATGCAGGTACCGGGCACACCTCTGCTGTGTGTGCAGCGTGTGTGGGAGTGGCTGACCATTAGGGGCCACTGGCTCCTTGTGCACACTGACCCCAAGGGATGAGGAGGGGGAGTTTTCACAATCACTGCTGCGTGGCCTTTCCCCCATGCCACATCCTCGAGCCCACCAGGAGGTTTGGTGAGTTACCTCATCGATGCAGTAAAACCAAAAACCATACATGGCTCTGTGATGGAAGATGTTCTATATTTAAAAGCCACGGGGTAAGAAGTGGTTTTTGTGTGTCAGCAAGTTTTGTGTAAACCTGATGAACGCCCGGATCAGGGTTTAAAGGCACATTCGCATGTCTTCGGGCTACATAAGCACGCGGCCTGTGGCAGATGTGGCCCAGCAGAGAGAGTGACTGCGCTGGTCCTCCCCCAGGATGTCAGCACACACACCTTGTGAGTTCGTGGGGCTCACGCTCAGGTCTCACACGGAAACCTGGAATCTCCACCAGTACTTGGGGCTTTATCTTAATTACCATCTTCTCTCACTGCCTATGAAAAAATCACAGTGTAACTGGTGTGTGTGTGTTTTCTTTAAAAAGATAACTTAAAAAATAGTGCTTAATTGTCATTCTAGAGCAACTGTAAAATTATATCTATAATCATTATAATTTTGAATATTTTCTAAAATATCTGTACTTTGTTCTCTTTCTCAGTGCGCAGAGCCAGGAAAAGCAGTCGACATTTCCCAGCATGTTCACCATAGACGCCTTTCCTCTGCGGATGTATTCCAGAAGATAATGTACTCGTCTAAATTGGGTTTGTTTCCCTTCTTTCTCTGCTGGTAATTAGCACTAGAGGGGTAGGTCTGAGTTAACTATTAATAGTTTAGAAGTAAACCTGAATTTCAGAAACAACACATTACCAGACAGTAAAAACCTGATTCTTCTGCTTATGTGAAGAACTTATCAATGAATGGAAGCTTCCAACTGTGTCAGACTATTGAACAATTGTGTTTCCCAGCTGACGTTCATTCTGCCGCACACGCTGTGTACCTGCGCTTTGTCTCGCAGTGTGAATTTCCCCAACCGTCCGGGGGCACAGAGATGGCTGCCAGGGGTCTCCCGCATACCACCTTCGGGACTCCCCACGCCTCGCCGGAGCGCCGGCGCCAGGCGGGGGCCTGACCCGAAGCAAGAGCAGGTCCTGCGGCACGTAGAGCCCCGCGTCCGGCCACCCTGACAAGCTGTGCTCCTGCGTGTGCTCGCAGGGAAACAGGAGACAGCGCGAGGCAGGCGGCCAGGCGGCTCCTCCACGGGGCCGGGCACAGGGGGCTCCTAACAGCCCCTCCCTCCCCCTGTGCCAGGCGTTTCCGTCCAGCCAGAGTGAGCCCTCGCCAAAATGCAGTGTGCCAGTCGCGGACCCTCCTCCCAGATGCGAAACGTGAGCTCCGAGAGGCTGGGGACTCTGCGAGGCTGCATGACCGGTGACTGGCAGATTCAGGGGTCTGTCCAGGCGGGGGACCCAGAGGTGACCGTAGTCACCGGACCGCGGGCGTGCACGCTGCCCTATGTCTTCCTCCCTCCAGTTAATCCTGCTCAGAAGAACACGGAAATATGTAAACTCGAGGAAGAGGAAATAAAATTTCTGGAGCTTGGTGCCGGCAAGGGGACAGTGCAGAGAGCCCGGGGCCAGGACGGGAAACGCGCTAGATGTGTCCCAGTTTTCATCCACAGCATCCCTCCCCGGGGGAGGGGGGAGCCTGAGCCCCCCACCCGGCCCTCCTCCCCGGGGGAGGGGGGAGCCTGAGCCCCCCACCCGCCCCTCCTCCCCGGGGGAAGGGGGAGCCTGAGCCCCCCACCCCTCCTCCCGGGGAAGGGGGCCTGAGCCCCCACCCGCCCCTCCTCCCCGGGGTGGGGGAGCCTGAGCCCCGCCCGCCCTCCCGGGGGAAGGGGAGCCTGAGCCCCCACCCGCCCCTCCTCCCGGGGTGGGGAGCCTGAGCTCCCACCCGCCCCTCCTCCCCGGGGACGGAGCCTGAGCCCCCACCCGCCTCTCCCCGGGGACGGGGGAGCCCTGAGCCCCGCCCGGCCCTCCTCCCCGGGGGACGGGGGAGCCTGAGCCCTCCGGCCGAGCACCACTGCCCTGCTCTCTGTCCCAGCGCTGCCTTCGCCCAGGCCCAGCTCCTTCACCCGCCACCAAACAGCAGGTCCCAGTGTTGTATTTGATCAGTAAAACGGAGCAAAAAAATACTTGCCAGGAAATTCTCGGAGGGACGTTTGAAAGGTGACCGACCAGACCTGTGGGAGCGAAAAGGAACACGCGGCCGTGGGGGGGGGCATCGCCCCCGTCCGGAGACCTGCTCAGGTCCCCGGCTCCCCGGCCCGCACGTGCAGAGGGCCGGCCCCCAGCTGCCCGGGGACGGGAGACCAGAGTCCACAGGAGACACTGTAGCTTCGGTTAAAACGAGTCTTCCTCCTAATTAAATGCTCTCCCAAGACAGGACAGGATGCTTTCACCAACACGAGGTATTAGAATCCGTTTACAAGTTAGGACATTAAAAAACAACGCTTGGACCTTAAGCACCCTCTGTTTCCCATAAAAATCTGGCCACGAGGCCGCCTGGCAGCCGCCAACCTGCGGCAGCAGGGGCATCAGCTGCACCCAGGCGCCAGCAGGGCAACGCGGGCCAGGACGCCCACCTTCTGGAAGCTCCTCTAGGCGTGTGGCTCTAGAGGTGGGACGCCCTTTAGAGATGGGACTCAACAGGCGCTAAACCCAGGGCTGCGGATGCCACAGGCCGTGGCTGGCCACGCCGGCGCCATGGCGGCTGGCTTGCTCCAGGCCAGTGCTCGTGGGCTCCCTGGCCTCCAAGCTGCCTTTGCAGGAAAGTTAACGACAACGCACATTGCGGCAAAGCTTTAACCTTTGTTTTTAATGTTTATTTTTGAGAGAGAGAGAGAGCGAGCGGGGAAGGGAAGGGCAGAGAGAGGGAGAGAACCCCAGGCAGGCTGCACACGGTCTCCACCTCACGAACCCTGAGGTCGTGCCCTGAGCTGGAATCAAGAGTCAGAGCTCAGCCCAGGCACCCCCACGGCGCCCACTCACCTTTCGTTGGCCACACGCACCGTGTGGACAAAAGAGATCGGACGGGCAGACACGGAACCAGACTGGGGCACGTCCCGTGGCCTTTCCAGCCACAACAGTCCTGGGAGCACAGGTGCTGGGCCTGGACCCCCGCCCCCCGCCGCTGGCCTGTGTGGAGCGCAGTCCCTCCCGGCCGGCCGGCAGGGCGTGGGGACCAGGGTAGGGGCGCCCGCTCCAGGCGCTGGGCTCCCTCACCCGCTTCTCCCCGACACTGCAGGGGTCAGCAGGCGATCGGCACACCCTCACACGCGGTCGTGCTAAGTGCACACGTCAGCGATTTGTAGCGCACGTGCGGACACGTGCGTCCACCGTCACATCCCCTCCCGGAAGAGACCCGGTGCCCACTTGCCGCCCCAACCGCGGCCACAGTACTCGGCCGCTTGGAAAGCGGTACTTGTCCAAACCCCACTGCGGAGCCGTGGGGGTGGGGACCCAGCACCTCGGGGAGTCAGGCTGGACCCAGGCCGGAGGAGCACCCGGAAAGGGAGTGAGCTCTGAGCTGATTCCCCACGGGGGCCACCTGATGGGGTCATGGGTCACCATCCTGGGGTGTGGGTCAGGGACCCAGAGTCCCCACAGGGACATTCCGAGCAGCTTTTCTCACAGGGACTTGTGTAGAGATGGTGCTTTTTAATACAGAACAAGCTTGGTCATTTTACAAATATGTCGAACCCACAAAGATTCTTCCCTCGACTCTTTTTTGTCTTAATGATAGAATTTGTTTAGAAAACTCTGTTTTTCATGCAAAGTCCTAAAGCCTATTAATTTAAATCTCAATGACAATGAAACACCATAAAGCACTGTACCTCCCCAAACCGACACATTGCCTATTCTTATAAAAGCCAAATGAGTTCATCATAATTAATGCTATAGAACGAATCCTGCATAATAATAATTAACCACATATTGTTAAGTGCTATCAAAAATGCATGGCATTTAATTAGCTTGAAAACAACATTCTCTGCGTATTACAAAGTGAGCTGATATTGTTCTTGGGATGAGCATTCTTCAGCAGGAAGCACTTTTCTTAACAGTCTTGTAATGTATTTATTAGTACTTCAATAATATTGAAGTAGTGCACTAGCAATTTAGCTTAAATATTCCATTTCAATTAAACATTTGACCTCTTTCAACCCTCTGGAATTCTCAGATTCGGGATTGGTTTGTAATTATGCCATTTGTGGATACAGTATCATATAATAACTTGAGTTTTATTGTCTCAGTACCTAATGGAGATGCTCCACATAATGAAAATTTCCAACGTGTCCGCACCAGTTCCTTTGGGGGTGGGCGTGGGGTGGAGCCATCGCACGGTCTCTCAAGGTCAAGAGAGAAAAACTTGGCAATGGATGACCCTCAAGACCAGACTCCAAGTCAGCAGACTGGTGCTCTGCTCCTGCACCGGCCACGGCCTGGCCTGTTCCCTGAGGCGAGCTCCTCCCTCCATTCAGTATTTTCTTTCCTATGCAATGGGATATTACTAAATTCACTGAACCTCCCGACGCCCCTTGGAGACTACACTAGTCTAAAATTTATATGTAAATGACTTTCTGCTAATTGGTGATAAGAATAATTTAGTAAAATGTGGGATTATGATACAATCTTTTATGGGAAGAATTATCATGAACCTCATTTTTATTCTGAAAAGAAAATGAAACTTCATTAAGATTGTCATGTTGGATTTGCATTTATATTGGCCTTTAAAAGTCCTGGTGGCAACTACTACCTATAAGTAAATAACATAGCTGTGTATTTACGTACAATGCTTTGTCTGTTGAACAAAAATGCCGGCTCTTGACCATATGTTGTATAATCTTTTCCTAAAATAGTGTACGAGTTTCACTACTCATCATTAAACCAGGGATGGTTAGGAATCCGAGAATGGTCCGTCCCATGTCCCAGGATGGTCGTGGACCAGTGGAGCCCGGTATCTGCCCTCAAACTACAGTGATGAGGGAAGACCCTGTGGTGGGAAAGGGAGAAAGCAAGAGGAAAGAGGAGTCACTGGTCCCAAGCACTTTCAAACGGGGGAAGCCCCTTAGGTTTCAAGGCGTGAGGTCAGCTCACAACTCTGCCTCTGAATCATCTGTGTTTTGTCTGGAGAACAGCACTCACTCTCTGCTGACTGTTTTCATCAGTCTGTTTCCTACCTGTCGGAGTTTCGGGATCTGACGACCTTCCTTCACCCTGTGATCTCTTGGACCAAGGCGGCCGCGGTCTGGTGATGGGAAGCCCTGAGAACCGGCGGCACCATGCCTGCCGCAGGGCCCGCTTCCGCAGAGAGGCGCAGAGTCACGGCCATCGGGTCTGGGATGCTCTGGGCTTGACGCGTGTCTCTGCCAGCCCTCCATCGCCTCAAAGAGCCTCCTGTGTGTCGTGTGACTGATCACTCTGCCCTTCCCCGGGTGTCAGCGAGGGACTGAGCCCACACCCTCGGATTCTCCCCCGAGCACACTTTCTTGCTAGCAGGGCTCTTAACTTTGGTGTACTTTGCGGTCTGGACAGACTAAGAATCTCCCAAGATTCTAAGTAATCAAGACTTAGTTCCTTTATTTAGTGCTTTGTCTCCCAGTTTACTTCTTTCTTGCATTGGACTCCAAGCACCAGGCAGAAGCCAAGCTACTCCGTCAACACTTCGCCGGCAGCCTCTTCAAATAAATGTCTGATTTCACGGCTTACAAGTTCTTCCTGCCACATAACCGCAAACACGGCCCCACCCAGGCTGTGGCCTGTGTAACAAGGCTCTCCCTTCCTCCATGCTGGAGGAAGTGCCCTGGCGTCTCCCCGGCCCTCACAACAGCGAACTCCCGTCTAGATTACTGCAAACAGCCTGTGAGGCCTCACAGCTCGAATGTCTTCTGTCTGTCAGTCTGTCTGCTCAACACATTTAGCTTTTTCTGTTACGGACTCCTTCTTCCAGCCTCACCCACTGTCCAGCTCCAAACACACTTCTCTGTTTTTAGGCATTTTTTACAGCAACACCCTACTTTCAGGCAAAAACGTGTTGCGTCATGCTTTAAGTGGGCAAGAGGGCCCACGCGTATGAATCCTAAGTAGACATACACTGCAGAGACCCCTGTGCACTGGTCCTGTCTCTCTGGGGCACGTGGAGAATGTGGAACACATGCACACAACATGTGTAAACACGGAGCACATCAGCTTATGTGGCAGTGGCTTACGTGGCAGTGGCTTACGTGGCAGTGGCTTACGTGGCAGTGGGAAGCGACAAGTCCAATAGCTGTAGTACAGACGGTGAAGCTGGAAACTGAGACCAGAGTGGGCTTCAGGAGCCTCCTTCTCCCCCAGAAGACCTCAGTCTTTGCTCTGACAGGCTCCCCTGATTGGGTGAGGCCCACCCCGGTGTACGGGGTGCTTTGCTCAGGGCGCATCGATGGGAGAGTCCAGCCACGCGTACACACAGCTGCCTGCAGCCCCGCCCACACGGCCACACCCCTGGGTGTCCTTCCTCCCTCCCCTCGCTGTCTTCATCCGCTTGGCCTGTCCCCGGGCCGCCATCCAGGCTCCATGCCACATTAGCACGCTTCCCGGCGGGGAAGCGCAGGGAACGATCCGAGAGGCATTGGACGCGGGCGGCCGCAGCAGGACTGGCAGGTGGGCCTGGGAGCTGGACGCCCCGCAGGGAAGGGAGGGGTGGGGGCCAGGACACGGCTGCCCACGGGCGCTGGGCCTGCCCCGGCTGCTGCGCGTGGGGGCTGACGCCCGGGAGGGCGTCGGGGAGGGAGGGCCGGCAGGAGCTCCGGCTGCTCCTAGGAACGCCTGGACCAAGACGGGAGGCCAGCGACGCAGTCCAGCTGGCGCCCGCCTCCCGGGTCGCGGGAGCCCACGCGGCCTGCCCCCCCGGCCCGGGCCGGCGGTCCTCCTACTTGTGAGCGGGCGCGTGAGCGGCACCAGCCCCCCTTCCCGCCTCTTCCTGCCCAGGTCGGCTCCAGGGCCCACCCTGCCCGTCCCAGCGACGCCAGGGCCCAGGGGCGGCCTCCACACGGCGGCCTCCGCGTGGTGACTTGCTCCCCCGCACTCAGTTCAGGCCTGGCGCTCCACCTGTCCCGCCGGGCCTCGGCGCCCCGGTCAAGTTCATGGTCGGCTTCAGCCTTATACCAGACCCTGGCCCCCTGCCGGCAGCTCTCCGCTCCGCCTCCCTGTGCTCCTGCAGCCCCCACAGAGCTCAGCCTCTTCTGTGGAGGCGGGAGGGCGAGGCCCGTGGGGGCCGAGGCTGCTGCACTGCTGTCCCCACCCCTGCTGGACCCCAAGCTCCCGGAAGGGGGCCAGGAATTGACTTGGCTCACACTAGGCGCTCAGGAAACATCCTGGAATAAGCGACTTGAGGTTATAGACGCACACACTCCCTCACCGGCTGTCTCAGGAACAGATCTGTGCCCTCGGAGCGGGGCCGCCACTGTCCCCTCCCATCGGTCCCTCTCCGGCGGAGCCAGGGCGGGAGGCAGACGCTCACCTCGGGCACGGCACTTACAGGACGCCAGGAATCTCAGCGATCAGGCTGAACAAAGATTCCGTGCGAGGTTTCTTACTAAGTAAGAACTAGAGTAAAACAATCCATCAGGCAAATATCAGAAGATGCGATCGCGGTTACTGATCACCATCAGTCAAAATGACTCCAAAGGGCACGGCTTCTCGGCTCCACTCACTGCCTGGGCAGTTGGCATCATTGATTTTTCACATAAATTTTGATTTTTTTAATTGTATTTAAAAGCTACTTATTTTGTGTCTGAACTTCGTGGAGACTGTTCAATTCCACACGCGAGGCGGCCGCTGACATGACAGGGAGACGACGTCCAGGTATGAGCCCAGGAGGCAGGGGGTTCAGATTCACAGTCAACCTCACCCGCACGTCACGAGTCCAAATAACACAATGAAACACCTCCCAGGGGAGTAATCAACTCACATTCCAAAGCCGGCTCGCGTTTTTAGCCCGGACCCTCCCGCCACGGCGAGAGACACTTGGTGAGCGCCTGAGGCCAGGGCACAGCCCACGCGGGGCACCCAGCTGCTGCTGCCGGAGCCGCCTCGGCGTGCTAGGGAGAGGCCGGGAAGCAGACATGAGCGTTTGTGAAAAGGGTGTGGAAACAGGAGGCAGGGATGGAGGCTGCCGTGTTTGAGAGAAAAGCTGAAACTGGCACAAAATTAGATATAAAGAAAGGTTTTAAGCAAATATCAAGTAAGAGCTCCCACCATGTGGCTCGTGAGCTGTTAAATGGAAGTCACAGATGTTCGGGGCTTTTCGATTGTTGGTCAGGGAGGGTGAGGCCCCAGCAGAGCCTCAGGGTGACCTGGGAATGCGGAGGTCTGTCCAGAGCCCGGAGGACCGCTCGTTTCTGCAGCGGCAGGATCTGGCGGCGCGGCAGGAAGGCCAACCCCCTCTGTCGAGCTGTGCCTCGAGCGCCGGCTCCACCGAGTGCGGGGGCAGGCTGGCCTCAGCTCACGCAGGCCCCCGCTCCTCCCTGTCTCCCTGCCTTCAGCTCCTGTGGGGCCCACCTTCAGGTCAAGTGCTCGTAGCTAGACCAAGCTCCGCGGTGCCCGCTCGCTGGCCGCTGGCTGATTCCAGCGAAAACTCCTCTTTAAATACATCACCTGTTCTGCGGCACCTGGGAGGCTCGGTTCAGTAAAGAGTTCAATTCGCGATTTTGGCTCAGGTGGTGATCTCACAGTTCGTGTGTTAGAGCCCCGCGTCGGGCTCTGTGCTGACAGCGTGGAGCCTGCTTGGAATTCTCTCTCCCCTTCTCTCTCTGGCCCTTCCCTGCTCTCACTCTCTCTCTCTCTCAAAACAAATAAGCTTTAAAAAATAAAAATAAAATAATGTATCACCTGTTCTTGGGATTTCTGGGTGGCTCAGTTGGTTAAGCATCTGACTCTCGATTTCCACTCAGGGTAGATCTCACGGTTCATAGTTCGAGCTCGAGTTGGGCTCTGAGCTGATAGTGTGGAGCCTGCCTGGGATTCTGTCTCTCTCTCCGCCCCTTCCCCAATTGTGCTCGCTCTCTCTCTTTCATAATAAATAAATAAATCTAAAAATAAAAAAAATAGGTGAATATATTGCCTGTTCTTAAATTCAATGAGTGCCACACTGAACTCAGTAACTGCGCAGGGAGCTCACATCACCCAAGAGAGCTGCGGCCACGGCCATGGCTCCTGGCGGGAAATCACTACCCCCTGGAATTTCTGGAGTAGCAGGAGGCCTTTGTAACCATGGTGGGCCCTGGGATCACAATTGGCTGACAAGGACACTGGCGTGGGGCTGGTTCCACAGGAAAGTACAATCGCAGGGTGAGGGCGGGGCTTCTCAGGCAGGTGAGGACAACCCCACCTTCTCAGGAGGACCAGGCTGGAGACCAGTTCAAGCAAGCCCAGCAGCCGTGGTTACCCAGGGAGGCCCCACAGACGCGCTGGGTGGCGGCCCAGACCGTCTCCTGGGTCGGTGACTCTGAGCATGTAGCCGAGCGTGGTGCCGGGACGGTAGCTGGCCCTGGGGACGGCGGCCTCTCAGGCCCAGATTTGCCCCAGGGCCTTACGTGCATCGCTTTGCTGCAGTGAAACTGGCTCTGTACACACCTCACTCTCCTGAGCAACGTGGGTCCTTTGGGTCCTTTCAGAGAAACGTTGAACCCAAAGAAACGATGGGAGCCCAAATGTTGCTGGCTTATCTGAGTGACAGTAACCCTGGGACCCCCAGTGAGGCTTTGTCTGGGGTGGGGATAGACATGGTGGTCCAGTGGGCAGCGCCCTTCGCCTCCTTGGGCACAAGGGGCAGCTTGGAGTAGCATCCACGCACCTGGTACAGCAGCTTCCAGGGCAGACCCCCTGGGGAGTTCCCCGGGCAGACCCCCTGGGCCGACACCCCCCCACCCCGGGCAGACCCCCTGGGGAGTTCCCCGGGCAGACCCCCTGGGCGACCCGGGCAGACCCCTGGGCGACACCCCCCACCCGGCAGACCCCTGGGCGGACACCCCCCACCCGGGCAGACCCCTGGGCCGACACCCCCACCCCGGGCAGACCCCTGGGAGTTCCCCGGGCAGACCCCCGGGCCGACACCCCCCACCCCGGGCAGACCCCCTGGGGAGTTCCCCGGGCAGACCCCCAGGGCGACACCCCCACCCCGGGCAGACCCCTGGGCGGACACCCCCCACCCCGGGCAGACCCTGGGCCGACACCCCCACCCCGGGGCAGACCCTGGGAGTTCCCCGGCAGACCCCCTGGGCGGACACCCCCCCACCCCGGGCCGATGCCCCCTGGGCCGACACCCCCACCCCGGGCAGACCCTGGGGAGTTCCCGGGCAGACCCCCTGGGCCCCTGACACCCCCACCCCGGGCAGACCCCTGGGAGACTCCCGGGCAGACCCCTCCCACCTCCACCCGGCAGACCCCTGGGAGTTCCCCGGGCAGACCCCCAAGGACACCCCCACCCCGGGCAGACCCCGCCGACACCCCCCCACCCCGGGCAGACCCCTGGGAGT
>JAESUZ010003610.1:0-102256 GCA_017311185.1 Proteles cristata cristata | reverse complement strand
TCGAGGGTCTTTATTAAGAGGGAATGCTGTATTTTGTCAAATGCTTTTTCTGCATCTATCGACAGGATCATATGGTTTTTATCTTTTCTTTTGTTAATGTGATGTATCACATTGGTTGATTTGGGAATATTGAACCATCCTTGTAACCCAGGAATGAATCCGACTTGATCATGGTGAATCATTCCCTTTATGTGCTGTTGGATTTCATTTCTAAGTATTTTGTTGAGGATTTTTGCATCCGTATTCATTAAGGATATTTGCCTGTAGTTCTCAATTTTTGCTGGGTCTCTTCCGGGCTTGGGAATCAAAGTGATGCTGGTTTCACAGAATGAGTCTGGAAGTTTTCCTTCAATTTCTATTTTTTGGAATAGCTTGAGAAGAATGGGTATTAACTCTGATTTAAATGTTTGGTAGAATTCCGCAGGGAAGCCATCTGGCCCAGGGCTCTTATTTGTTGGGAGATTTTTGATAGCTGATTCAATGTCTTCACTAACTATGGGTCTGTTCAGATTTTCTATCTCTTCCCGTGTGAATTTTGGTAGTGTGTGTGTTTTAGGAATTTGTCCATTTCCTCTCCGTTGTCCAATTTTTGGCATATAATTTTTCATTCTATTCCCTGATAATTGCTTGTATTTCTGAGGGACTGGTTGTAATAAGTCCATTTTTATTCGTAATTTTGTCTATTTGGTGCTCTCTCTTTTCTTCTTCAGAAGCCTGAGTAGTAGTTTATCAATTTTATTTTTTCAAAACACCAACTCTTGGTTTCATGGATCTGTTCAACTGTTTTTTTATTCTATATTGTTTATTTCTGACCTGATTTTTGTTATTTCTCTTCTCCTACTGTGTTTGGGGTGCTCTTGTTGCTCCCCCTCTCTTTCCTTTAGGTGTGCTGCTAGATTTTGCACTTGAGCTTTTTCTAATTTCTTGAAATAGGCCAGGAGTGCAACATACTTTCCTTTTTGGACTGCCATTGCCGTATCTGAAAGAATTTTGATTGCTGTATTTTCATTTTCATTTCTTTCCATATATTCCTTAATTTCTTCTCTAACTGCCTGATTGGCCCATTCATCTTTGAGTAGGGTGTTCTTTAATCTCCATGTTTTTGGAGGTTTTGCAGACTTTTTCCTGTGGTTGATTTCAAGTTTCATAGCATTGTGAACTGAAAGTGTGCACAGTATGGCCTTAAAAATTTTACATTTATTGAGGGCTGCTTTATGACCCAGTATATGATCTATCTTGGGGAATGCGCCATGCATACTTGAGCTGAAAGTGAATTCCATGCCTCAGGATGTAGTGTTCTAAATATATGTCAAATTCATTTGGTCCAATATGTCGTTCAAAACCATTGTGTCTCTAATGATTTTCTGCCTAGTTGATCTATCCATTGCTGTAAGTGGAGTATTAAAGTCCCCTGCTATTAGCACATTGGTGTCCATAAGATTGTTTCTGTTTGTGATTTATTGTTTTATGTACTTGGGTGTTTCCATATTTGGTGTGTAGACATTCATAACTGTTCGCTCTTCCTGATAGATAGACCATGTAATTATTATATATTCCCTTCATCCCTTGTTACTGTCTTTACTTTATTTTTTTATTTTTTTTTTAATTTTTTTTAATGTTTTTTTTATTTATTTCTAGGAGAGAGAGAGAGACAGCATGAGAGGGGAGTGTCAGAAAGAGAGGGAATCACAGACTGAAACAGGCTCCAGGCTCTGAGCTGGCAGTCAGCACAGAGCCTGACGCGGGGCTTGAACCCACGAACCGAGAGATCATGACCCAAGCGAAAGTCGGACGCTTAACTGACTAAGCCACCCAGGCGCCACATTACTGTCTTTACTTTAAAGAACAGTTTGTCTGATATAAGTATAGCTATGCCAGCGTTCTTTTAATTTCCAGTGGCAGGATATATATTTCTCCATCCCCACACTTTCAATCTGAAGGTGTCCTCAGGTCTTAAATGAGTCTCTTGTAGCAAATAGATGGATTTTTTCTTCTTATCCATTCTGCTACCCTATGTCTTTTGATTAAGGCATTTAGTCCATTTACATTCAGTGTTATTATTGACAAATATGGGTTTAGAGTCATTGTGTTCTTTGAGAATTCATGCTTGTAGTGGTGTTTCTGGTACCTTGTATTCCTTGCAACATTTCCCTCAGAGAGTCCCCCTCAGGATTTCTTGTAGGGCTGGTTTAGTGGTGATGCATTCTTTCATTTTTTGTGTATTTGGGAAGAGTTTTATGTCTCCTTCTATTCCGAATGATACGCTTGCTGGATAGGGGATTCTTGGCTGCATATTTTTTCTGTTCATCACGTTGATGATTTGCCATTTCTTTCTGGCCTGCCACGTTTCAGTAAATAGGTCTGAAACTACTCTGATAAGTCTCCCTTTGTATGTTAGGGCCCTTTTCTCCCTAGCTGCTTTCAGAATTCTCTCTTTGTCGTTATATTTTGCCAGTTTCACTATGAAATGTCGTGCAGAAGATCAATTCTAGTTATGTCTGAGGGGAGTTCTCTGTGCTTCTTGGATTCCAATGTCTGTTTCCTTCCCCAGATTCGGGAAGTTTTCTGCTATAATTTGCTCAGGAATCCTTCAGTGCCTTTCCCTCTTTCTTCCACTTCTGGAATTCCTATGATACAGATATTGTTCTGTTTGATTGTATCACTCAGCTCTCAAACTCTCTCTTCATATTCCTGGATCTCTATTTTCCTCGGCTCCCTCCTCTGCCTCTTTGTCTATAATTGTGTCTTCTAATTCACCTATCCTTCTCTCTGCTTCTTCAATCCATGCATTGGACGCCTCCATTTTATTATGCACCTCATTTACAGCATTTTTAATTCATCACAATTATTTTTAAGCTCCATAGTCATTGTAGCAATAGCTTCTCTGATGCCTTCAATCCCTTTTTCAAGCCTAGCGAATAAGTTTAGGACTATTATTCTAAATTCTTGTTCAGTTATGTTGCATATATTGTTTTGAACAGTTCTTTAGTTGCCATTTCTTCCTGGTATTTCTTCATAGAAGATTTCTTCCGTTTCATCATTTTGGCAAGCTTTCTGTCTCTCGCTGCTTTTAAAAGCTTGTTATGCACTCTGCACCTGTGAGTATTGCTATATTAAAGAAGGCTAATTGACTGTCCAGGGCATATCCGCTCAGGAAGGGTTCTTTGAATTGTCTCTTGTTCTATCTTGTTCAGACGTTGGTGTTTTTATTTCCCTACTTGTAGTGGTATTTGGGACTCTCCACCATGTGTACTATGGCTTGTTTCTTGATGTAGCCTTGGAAAAGAAAAGAAACAAAGAAACACTAGAAATAAAGGCACAGAAACTCACAGGCATATCCAATAAACAAGCAAAGTTAAAGGGGAAAACTAAAAAGAAAAAAAAAGAAGAAAGAAAAAAAGAAAGAAAAAGATGGAGGAAAAACAAATAATAAAACGAAAAAAAAAAGAAAAGAAGAAAAGAATAGAAAGAAAATCCCAAAAGACAAAGGACAGTCTAAAAGCATAAAATCGGAATTCCTTGCTACAAATAAAGAGCCAGGTGTATGTAGTGCTGATGGAAGAGCATATACAAAAAGAGAAATGACAGGGTGGGCAGAAAGTAAAATTGGACAATGAGAAGACAGAGAGACTAAGATTTTAATTCAGAGAGATAAAGAGAAGAATATGGTAAGAAGTAAGGAGAGATAAACGTATATAATGTTACTTAGAGAAAGTATATAGTCTGATTACTCCAGAAAGAGAGATTAAAAGGTAGAGGTGGAGATGTAGAATATACATGTAGAGAATGGATTTTTTATTTATTTATTTTTTTTACGTAGAGAATGGATTTAATGTGAATGTTTAAGCAAACCAATGACCACAGTGTCCAGTCCTGCAGAGGGGAGGGATACAAATGAGACAAAGGAGGAAAATATATCTGAATAGAAAGAATTGATCTAGAATTAATCATGGCAGTGCATCCATGTTGGTCTTGCCCTGGGCTCCAGTAAAAAAAAAAAAGCATCTCTCTAGTGGGAATGGGCATGGTTTTGTATAGGTAGGTCTGGCCTCCACTGGATCCCGTGGGCCACTCCCTGAGGTTCCACCTTGGTGGTTGTGACAAGAAAATTGGCAGTGCCCCAGTCCCTTCTCAAACTAAGCATTGCAAATCACTCTTTTGGTTCTGATCTCTCTGCTGTGGGCATAGCCAAGGTGGCTGTGTTCTATGTATCAAGCCACACCTCGTTTCTAGATCTTAGTCCAAGCGCTTTATTGATACCACTCTAAATATAAACCCGCAGGCCAAGTCCTTTTGAGCAGTTTCATGCCTGCCCCATTGGGGATCAAGCCAGAAGAGTGGTGGAGCAGTTTCAGGCCATGCAGCTTCCCTTCCAGATCAAGCTG
Organism: Proteles cristata cristata; assembly: GCA_017311185.1. Taxonomy (NCBI): domain Eukaryota; kingdom Metazoa; phylum Chordata; class Mammalia; order Carnivora; family Hyaenidae; genus Proteles; species Proteles cristata. The sequence continues at coordinate 97,871 of JAESUZ010003610.1, read as the reverse complement.
GAGAGGAGAGGAGAAGTTTCTCCTGGCGCCGCCTGGGACCAGGTTGTCCAGCTCAAAGGCAGCTCCACAGCTGGGAACTGGATCACTCTCTGCCCTGAGCATAGGTTTTTCTCTTCTCCAGGGACAGAGACAGTTCTTCAAACAGTTTCAGCTGCTCTTTCTTCTTCCCCTCGACTCACTATGGTTCTCCGCAAAGGGAGTTCCCTCTTCTCCCTCAGTGTCTCTGGGTCCTGGCCTGTTTTTACCTTTCGCAGTTCGCACTCATACACCTATATGGTTGTTTACTCAGCGGACTTTGTCTCCTTTTCCTCCCAAACTCCTGAGATTCTGTAAGGGTTCCTATGCTTTCAGGCTTTCTTTGTTTGAGAGATGGGGGGGTGAGTGAAAAGTACGGAGCTCCTTACTTCTCTGCCATCTTGTCTTCTATCAAGCTTCTTTTAACATGCATACCAAAACACACCTAGGATCTAGCTTCCTTTATTTATGTTTGATTTGTCTTTAATTATAGTTTTTTATTTTATTAACTGTTTCCTCCAAAATTACAAAATGAAGGAATTCACCACAAAAGAAAGAACAGGGAGAAAAGACAGCCAGGGGCTTAATCAACAGAGATATAAGCAAGATGTCTGAACTAGAATTTAGAACCATGATAATAAGAATACTAGCTGAGGTTGAAAAAAGCATTGAATCCCTTTCTGTAGAGGTAAAAGATTAAAATCTAGTTAGGAACAAATTGAAAGTGCTATAACAAGATGCAATCTCAAATGATTGCCACAGTGCCAAGGATGGATGAAGCAGAGCAGCAAATCAGCTATATAGAAAACAAAATTATGGAAAATAATGGAGCAGAACAAAAGAGGAAAAAAATGGAAAAGAGTATGATAGAAGACTTAGAGGGGTGCCTGGATGGCTCAGTCAGAAACACGTCCGACTTTGGCTCAGGTCAAGATCTCACATTTGGTGAGTTTGAGTCACACGTTGGGCTCTGTGCTGACAGCTCAAAGCATGTAGCCTGCTTCAGATTCTGTGCCCTTCTCTCACTCTGCCCCTCCCCCACTCGTGTTCTCTCTCACTCTCTCTCTCTCAAGAATAAATAAAACATTGAGAAAGGCATGACCGAGAAGTAGGGAGATTTGTACATTTCGCTCACCTCAATCTCTCAAACATGAAGTCCTGAAGGCATAGGACACTGAACCACAGGAGTCTGGGAGGAAAAGAGACAGAGTCCACTAAGAAGACAACTTCATAGGTGTGTGATTGCCAACTGGGGAAGATAAAAACAGCCCAGGACTTGGAGACACGGAGGGGAGGGAACCTCCTTCTTGGGGAGCTACAGAGAGTCGAGGGGAAGAGAAAAAGTGGCCAAAGCAGCTCATAGAACTGTCCCTGGAGAATATAAAAACTTCCGCCCAGGGCGGAGAGGGGCCTAACATCCCATCCCTAACTGCTGGGCGTTCAGAGAGGGATCCTATTTCTAGCTGTGGTGCTGACTTTGGGCTGGTTGCCCTGGTCCCAGATGGTGCCAGGAGAAACAGTTCCACTGTTCTCCCAGCTCGATCCCCAACTGGGAAGCAGCCCAGCCTGTGGGATCACATTTGAGGCAGTATCAGTAAAGTGCACGGACTAATATCTGGAAACGAGGCAGGGCTTGGGACATAGAACACAGCCAACCTTGGCTACACCTGTGGCAGAGAGAGATCAGATGAAAAGAGTGATTTACAGTGCTTGGTTCGAGAAGGGTATGGGGCGCTGCCATTTTTCTCCCCATAATCACCAAGGCGGTACTTCAGGGAGCAGCTAAGACCCGCCTGTACCAACCACTCCCATCCCCGCTAGAGAGCTCCTTTTTATTCCCCCACCACTGGGGTCTTGGGCAAGACCAACATGGATACACAGCTGTGATTAATTCTAGATCAATTCATTCTATTCAGATATATTTTCCTTTGTCTCATTCATATCCCTACCCACTGCTGGACTGGGCACTCTCATCATCGGTTTGTTTAAACAGTCACATTTAATCCATTCTCCAGATGTATATTCTACACTGCCACTGTTACCTTCCTATCTCTCTCTCTAGAGTAATCAGACTATATAGTTTCGTGGGGTAACATTATCTTCATTTCTTTCTCCTTGCCTCCTACCATATTCTTCTCCTTCACTCTCTGAATTACGCCTTTTAGTTTCTCTGCCTGATTATTGTCCAATTTTGCTTCCTCCCCACCCTGTTATTTATCTCATTGTATATGCTCTTCCATTAGCACTGCATACACCTGGTTCTTTATTTGTAGCTAGGAATTCCAATTTTATGCTTTTAGACTATCCTTTGTCTTTTGGGGTTTCTTTCTTTCTTTTTTTTTTTTTTTTTTTTTTTGTTCTTTTTCTATTTTCCTTTCGGTTTGCTTGCTTGTTGGATTTATCTGAATGTTTGTGTGCCTTTGTTCCCTGTATGTTTGTCTGTCTGTTTTCCTTTCCAGAGCTACCTCAAGAAACAAGCCATAGTACACATGGTGGAGAGCCAAATACCACTATAAGTAGGGAAATAAAATAACCAAAGTCTGAACAAGAGAGACGAAGAGACAACATTCAAAGAAAACTTCCTGAATGGACAGGCTCTGGACAGTCAATTAGCCTTTTTTAATATAACAGTCCTCACAGGTGCTGAGCACATACCAAGCTTTTAAAACTAACAAGAGATAGAAAGCTAGGAAAATGACAAAATGGAAGAAATCTCCTCTAAAGAAATCCCAGGAAGAAATGACAGCTAAATAACTGCTCAAAATAGATGGAAGCAACATAACTGAACAAAAATTAAGGACAATAGTCATAAAATTAATCGCTGGGCTTGAAAAAGGCATGGAAGCCATCAGAGAAGCTATTGCTACAGAGAGTATGGAGCTTAAGAATAGTTGTGATGAATTAAAAAATGCTATAAATGAGGTGCATAATAAAATGGAGATGTCCCATGCATGGATTGAAGGCAGAGAGGAGAATAGGTGAATTAGAAGACACAATTATTGAAAAAGAGGAAGCCGAGAAAAAGAGAGATGAATTGATCTAGGAGCACGAAAAGAGTTCAAGAGCTGAGTGATACAATCAAACGAAACAATATACATATCATAGGAATTCTAGAAGAGGAACAAAGAAGGAAAGACGCTGAAGGAGTCCTTGAACAAATTATAGCAGAGAACTTCCTGAATCTGGGGAAGGAAACAGACGTTGAAATCCAAGAGGCACAGAGAACTCCCCTCAGACATAACTGGAATCGATCTTCTGCACGACATATCATAGTGAAACTGGCAAAATATAAGGACAAAGAGAGAATTCTGAAAGCAGCTAAGGATAAAAGGGCCCTAATATGCAAAGGGAAACCTATCACAGTGGTGACAGACCTATCTACTGAAACTTGGCAGGCCAGAAAGGAATGGCAGGAGATCGTCAATGTGATGAACAGAAAAAATATGCAGCCAAGAATCCTCTATCCAGCAAGCCTATCATTCAGAATAGAAAGAGAGATAAAAATCTTTCCCAATAAACAAAAATTGAAAGAATTTTTTACCACGAAACCAGCCCTACAAGAAATCCTGAGGGGGACTCTATGAGGGAAATGTTGCAAGGAATACAAGGTACCAGAGACATCACCAGAAGCATGAATCCTACAAAAGAACACAATGACTCTAAACCCATATTTTTCAATAATAACACTGAGTGTAAATAGGCTAAACGCCCCAATCAAAAGACATAGTGTAGCAGAATGGATAAAAAAACAAAATCCATCTATTTGCTGTCTATAAGAGACTCACTTTAGACCTGAGATTGAAAGTGAGGGGATGGAGAAATACATGCCATGCTACTGTAAGTCAAAAGAAAGCTGGAGCTTCCATACTTATTTCAGACAAACTGGATTTTAAAGTAAAGGCAGTAACAAGGGATGAAAAAGGGCATTATATAATAATTACATGGTCTATCCAGCAGGAAGAACTAACAATTATAAATGTCTACACACTGAATACGGGAGCACCTAAATACATAAATAATTAATCACAAATATAAGCAATTTAATGGATAAGAATGTGCTAATAGCAGGGGAATTTAATCCTCCACTTACAGCAATGGATAGATTACCAAAACAGAAAATCACTAAAGAAACAATGGACCTGAACGACACATTGGACCAGATGGATTTGACAGATATATTTATAACTCTACATCCTGTGTCCATGGAATTCATTTTCTTCTCAAGTACGCATGACACGTTCCCAAGATAGATGATATACTAGGTCGTAAAACAGCCGTCAATAAATAGAAAAGAATAAAGATCATACCATGCACACTTTCATATCATAATGCTTTGAAACTTGAAATCAACCACAGGAAAAAGTCTGCAAAACCTCCAAAAAGCATGGAGGTTAAAGAACACCCTATGCAAGAACGAATGGGCCAATTAGGCAGTTAGAGAAGAAATTAAGAAATATATGGAAACAAATGAAAATGAAAATACAACAATCCAAACTCTATGGGATACGGCAAAGGCAGTCCTAAGATGAAAGTACATTGCACTCCAGGCCACGCCTTTTTCAAGAAATTAGAAAAAGCACAAGTGCAAAATCTAACAGCACACCTAAAGGAATGAGAAGGAGAGCAACAAGAGCACCCCAAACCCAGCAGGAGAGGAGAAATAATAAAAATTAGGGCAGAAATAAACAATATATAATCCAAAAAACAATTGAACAGATCAAAGAAACCAAGAGGGTTTTTTTTTTTTGAAAAGAAACAAAATTGATAAATCTCTAGTCAGGCATCTCAAAAAGAAAAGAGAGAGCACCCAAATAGAGAAAATCATGAAAGAAAATGGATTTATTACAACCAATCCCTCAGAAATGCAAACAATTATCAGGGAATACTATGAATAATTACATGCTTACAAATTGGACAACTTGGAAGAAATGCACAAATTCCTAAACACACACGCACTACCAAAATTCACACCAGAAGAGATAGAAAATCTGAACAGACCCATAACTAGTGAAGAAATTGAAAAAGTTATCAAAAATCTCCCAACAAATAAGTGCCCTGGCCCAGATGTCTTCCCTGGGGAATTCTACCAGACATTTAAACCAGAGTTAATACTCATTCTTCTCAAGCTATTCCAAAAAAATAGAAATGGAAGGAACACTTCCAGACTCATTCTATGAAGCCATCATCACATTGATTCCGAAACCACATAGAAACCCAGCAAAACAAGAGAACGACAGGCCAATATCCTTGATAAATATTGATGCAAAAATCCTCAATAAGATAATTGTAAATTGAATCCAATAGCACATAAAAAGAATTATCCACCATGATCAAGTGGGATTCATTCCTGGGTTACAGGGCTGGTTCAATACTCCCAAATCAATCAGTCAATGTGATACTTCACATTACAAAAGAAAAGATAAAAGCCATATGATCCTGAGGTGCCTAGGTGGCTCAGTCGGTTAAGCGTCCGACTTCGGCTCAGGTCATGATCTCATGGTTCGTGGGTTTGAGCCCCGAGTTGGGCTCTGTGCTAATAGACAGCTCAGAGTCTGGAGCCCGTTTTGGATTCTGTGTCTCCCTCTCTCTCTGACCCTCCCTGCTCACACTGTCTCTCTCTCTCTCTCTGTCAGAAATAAATAAACCATTAAAAATAAGACTACCAAACTTAAAATAAAATTGATATGATCCCGTCCATAGATGCAGAAAAAGCATTTGACAAAATACAGCATCCCTTCTGAATAAAGACCCGTGAGAAAGTCGGAATAGAAGGAACTTTCCTAAACATCATAAAAGCCGTCTATGAGAAGCCCTCAGCTAACATCATCCTCGGTGGGGAAAAACTGAGAGCTTTCCCCCCTGAGATCAGGAACACAACAGGGATGTCCACTCTCACCACTGTTATTTAACATCGTGCTGGAAGTCCTAGCATCAGCCATCAGACAACAAAAGGAAATAAAAGACATCAGAATTGGCAAAGAAGAAACCAAACTTTCACTTATCACAGATGACATGATACTCAACAAGAAAACCCCTGACAGACTCCACCAGGAGCCTACTAGAATGATCCATTATTCAGCAAAGTTTCAGGGTACAAAATCAATGTACAGAAATTGGTTGCATTTTTGGACACCAATAATGAAGCAATTGAAAGAGAAATCAAAAACTGATCCCATTTACAATTGCACTAAAAACCATAACATACCTAGGAATAAACCTAACCAAGGATACAAAAGATCTGTATGACGAAAACTATAGAAAACTTATGAAGGAAATTAAAGAAGACACAAAGAAATGGAAAAACATTCCATGCTCATGGATCGGAAGAATAAATACTGGTAAAATGTCATTATTACCCAAAACAATCTACACATTCAATGCCATCTCAATCAAAATTGCACCATTATTCTTCTCAAAGTTAAAACAAACTATCCTAAAATTTGTATGGAACCACCAAAGACGCCAAATAGCCAAAGTTATATTGAAGAAGAAAACCAAAACACAACGAAGATGTCCCCTCTCACCACTGCTATAAAATATTGTGTTGAAAGTTCTAATCTCAGCAGTCAGACAACAAAAATAAATAAAAGGCATCCAAATCAGTAAGGAGGAAGTCAAACTTTCACTCTTTGCAGATGACATATTAATATATGTGGAAAATCCAAGAGAGTCCACCAAAAAACTTCTAGAACTGATATGTGAATTCAACAATGTTGCCGGATATAAAACCAATGTACAGAAATAGGTTGCCTTTCTATACACCAATAATGAAGCAGCAAAAAGAGAAATCAAGAAATATATCCCAATTACAATTGTACCAAAAATACCTAGGAATATATCTAATCAAAGAAGTCAAAAATCTATACACTGAAAACTATAGAAAGCTTATGAAAGAAATTGAAGAAGACACACACACAAACATGGGAAAACATTCCATATTCATGGATAGGAGGAACAAATAATGTTCCTTCAAACGATACAGGAGTGTTGTTCCAAAGGGGCCTATTCTCCCCAAAGTTTATATCAGCACAATCAACAATAGCCAAAGTATAGAAAGAGCCCCAATGTCCATCAAATGACGAATGGATAAAGATGGCACACACACACACACACACACACACACACACACACACACACAGAGAGAGAGAGAGAGAGAGAGAGGGAGGGACAGAGGGAGAGAGAGAGAGAGGAGAATATTACTCTTCAATAAAAATGAATAACAAATGAAATCTTGCCATTTGCAACAACATGGAAGGAACTAGACTGTATTATGTTAAGCAAATTAAGTCAGAGATAGATAAATATCATATGATTTCACTCATATTGTGGAATTTAAGATACAAAATGATGAACATAAAGGAAGGGAAACAAAAATAAGATAATGGAGAGGGAGACAAACCATAAGAGATTCTTAAATACAGAGAACAAACTGAGGGTTGCTGTAAGGGTGTTTAGTGGGGGGATGGGCTGAATGGGCAAGGAGCATTAAGGAGGACATTGTGATGAACACCAGGTGTTATAAGTGATGAATCACTAAATTCTATTCCTGAAATCATTACTTCATATGTTAACTAACTTGGATTTAAGTGAAAACAATTTTCAAAAATATGTTTCTTGATTACTCTTTCTCTTTTTTCCCCTTTGCTCATTTGTTTTCTTTCTTAAATTCCACATCTGAGTGAAGTAATATAGTATTTGTTTTTCCTTGATCTATTTTGCTTAGCATTATACTCTCCAGTTCCATTCATCTCATTGCAAATGGCAAGATTTCATTATTTTTATGGCTGAATAATATTCCATTGTGTATATATCCCACATCTTCTTTATATATTGGTCAATCAGTTGACACTTGGGCTGCTTCTATACTTTGGCTATCATAAGAAATGTTGCTATGAACATAGGGGTGCATATCCCTTTGGATTAGTGTTTTTGTATTCTTTGGATAAATACTCAGTAGAACAAGTGAAAGACCATAGGGTAGTTCTACTTTTAACTTTTGAGGAAATTCCATATTGTTTTCCACATTGGCTATAACATTTTCCATTATCAAAATGCATAGAATCTACAAAACATTATTAAAGCATATGTAGGATAATAGTTTATTTAAAATATATAAACAGCCAAATAAATAGAAGCCCAAAAGATAATGTTTTGGTATCCTAATCATCATAGTCTGAATACGTTAGCCGAACTCTACAGCACAGTGCTAAAAAAATCAAAATTCAGCATTTCTTCCATATGTGAGCTCGTTTGTTTACATCCTAAAAGGAAAAAACCCTGTCCCAGGGCTATAGATTCCACCCTTCATAAAAGCCAGCTCATCCAAACCCAAATATTAGTATTCACAAGTGAGGGCTCAGCTCAGTATAGGCATATCTCCTTTCCTGCAATATAATTCAAAGTGCATGCTTTAAGGAATGGGCATTTAGTGATACCATCTTTATATGTGAAGGAGAGTATATACAACTTGATTAATAAATGTGACATGTAACTTTCACTGTCTTTAACTTTATTTGTGTCTTTTTTTATAGTGGAACATGAGCTCTGTGTTGTCTACACTGAGGTATCCAGTAGCTTACAGAAGAAATAATTGCATTAAATAGGTATATAATGCAGCCCACAATATATTCTCAAATTTGAGTCTACCAAAAGGGGGAAATGACTCTTATCTCTTTTCTGTAAAACTCTTAAGAAATTATTATCCAAAGACAGAGCTCTGGATCTTATCGCACAAGCACTAAATTGGTTATCACTGAATTGGAAAAGCACTACAAAGCCTTTTACTGTCACAGGAAGGAGACATATTTACAGCTCTTGAAATGATATTTTCTATTCTGAGAAGTACTAGCGTTGCTCTACCAGAAGCTACTCATAGAAATTAAAAGTCAACCACTTCTCCTAATTTCAAAGTGACCACTATGAGCCTAAGTGACCAAAATTGATGAACACCTGTTTGGAACACTCTATAACCCAGAATACATTGGATATATGTACAATTTACCTACACAATAGTCCACCCCCCATATCCACTGGGGATTCATTCTAAGACTCACAGTACTAAACACAGACAGTACTGAACCCCATATATACTATGTTTTTCCCATATATGCATACCTATGATAATAAGATTTAATTTGTAAATTAGGCACAGAAAGAGATCAACAATAACTAATAAAATAGAACAATTATAACAATATATTATAATAAAAGTAACATGAATATGCTCTCTCTCTCTCTCAAAATATCTTATTGTGCTGTATTCACACTTCTTGTGATGGTGCGAGATGATAAAATACCTACCTAATAGGATGAAGTGAGGAGGATGACAGAGGCATTGTGATGTAACCTTAGGCTACTACTGACTTTCTGATGATAGGTCGGAAGGAGGATCATCTGCTCTGGACCTTGATTGACCATGGGTAACTGAATAGGAACTACTGTAGTAAAATCAGTTTTAGAAAAATCAAATCAGAATAAGAGTTGCCCAGAAAAATTCCAACATGAAATACTACAATTTCATCAATTGTTCAATCTCTTCTTTTTCTATCTGTCGAAAAGTAGCATTTCTCTACAGTAAATATTAGAACATACCTAAGATCCCTGAAGTGTTCAATACATAAAAGACTATTGGTTCTTTTCACAGAGTGAATTTTTGAGACCTGGTTTGCAAAAATAGCATGGCAGTTACTGAGGTCCTTAGTATAATAATGTGTCTTATTTAAGAGAATAAGTAATATGTAGACAATGGACGAGTAGTGCTACTAAATAACAAAATAGTCTTTAAAAGGTGTGGGATGTTTTTTTCGGGGGAGTGTTGCCCACTTAGATGACCCACATTCATATAATTTACTTTCCATTTATATTCAACAAAACCAATCCCATTCTGCTTCAGATTTCTGTATGTCTTTCTATTGAAATTCAGCACTTTATGCATTTTGACCTTTTCAAGAAAGCCGGTCTCATAGTGAATTGTGGTGCATTAGGAGGGTAAACACATTCAGTACTTGTTATTCAATAAGTTTGGATTTAGAAAGTCATTGTCAATAGGTTAATCCTTTTGTACAGACAGGCTCTTTGGCTAAGAGGCATTTTATACAAATAAAGGTTTTACCAAAATGCTAATTTCTGAGTATTTCTGTCAACTGTCGAAGAATAAATCTCAGCAGAGGCCTTAAAATTGGTTAATTCTAGTTTATATTCATTTCCCATCAGCAGAATTTCAAAAAGAACTTTAGTGTACATAAGTCTAGTCACAGGTTATTTGTAACCTAGCTCAAAAAATCATTAGAACTTTTGACTTTTATTTAGTCATGTACTTTTAGGCAATTGTGTTTAATCAATAAAGGAGCTACCAACTTTGGGAGCTTGTTTAAAGATCACCAAAATAAAACAGAATCATAATACTGCCATTAATTTGTAATTCACAAGTTGTTCTGTACTACATGAAAATGTCAAATAAAAAACATATGTGAACTAAAGTAAAGAAAGATTTTATTCAAAAGACTGCTGCAATAGAGGCAGAAGGACTATTACAATAAGGAGAATGTTCTGATCATTAGATCTGCAAACTTTTCAAAACTCAGACAGTAAAGGGAGGAGAAATCAAGGCTAGAAACAACTGGGATCCACAGTGGATCAGGGAAGGTTGTTTTTTTTGTTTTGTTTTGTTTTGTCTGTGGTCAGCCAATTTTCAGAAGAGGCCCTGAAGGAGGGGAAATTATTTTATGTGTCAACTGAGCTGGGCCATAGTGCCCAGCAAAGTGTTCAAATATTATTCTGAAGGCCTACTTAGAATAAAGACTGCTCTCCAAAAAGGAAAGAATTATATTAGAAGGCCTTCAGTCTTGAAATATAAAATCAGCTCTTCTCTGGGTCTCCTGTCTATTGATTCATCCTTCATAATTGTATGAACCAGTTCCTTAAAATTAATGTAAATGGATTAAATGCTCCGATAGATAGATAGATAGATAGATAGATAGATAGATAGATAGATAGATAGATAGATCTGTGCCAGGCCTTGATTTAGGTAAACAAGGGGGTTATCCAAAAGTCTTATCTAAGCGTCTAAGTCACATTGAGAAATGTGGGTCTTTGCAGTAAATTCTTTCCTGGAAGACATAGAATGAGAGGATTTTACTATCAGTTGTTCTAGAGCACAAAGCTATGGTAAATTAGACATTACCTCGAGCATTTAATAAAAGTCTATATAAATAACCGTTTTATAACTGTGACAGAAAATGAGGTACTGTAAGTCTATCAAGAAATATAGCATTTTGATTAATTTTGTTATTTAAAATACCATTGTTCTTTAAAAAAGTTCTATTAGATAAAGTGTATTCTCATGAATACTGCATGTATTCCAAGAAACCTGGGTTTGAAACTAATATGTATTTACCGTTACTGGTTTTATAAAAATGGAGATCACTTATTTCCTATCTCACAGAATTTTTCAGCATTATATATAATCACTTACACACAATCTTGAGAAATAATAGGTGTTCAGTAAATAATAATGCTCTTTTCCATTTCATTCCATATTCTTCTTTCCATGAGGTAACTTTACTGCATGACCAATACATTATGTAGATTCAGCAATAAGTAACATGTTTTAATGGTTTGAGAAGAAAGTTGACTGGGCTAAAAATTAGACTGTAAGCATTCTAGCTCCAAAGAAATAAACCCATGAAGGAAACCACTTAAACTATAAAATAGATGTGGCCTAAGGATTATAAAATAACAATAATAGGTTTATTATCATTCATCATCATTCTTCAGTACTATAAAATGAATGAACCTTGAAAGCATTATTCTCAGTAAATGAAGCCAGGTACAAGCCTATATTAAATATTCAGAATAAGTTAATCCATAGAGACAGAAAGTATGTTATTGGGTTCCCAAGAATAGAGGAAAGGGAAAATGGGGAGGGCAGTGACAGGGGGAGGAGGCAAGATGGCGGAGAAGTAGGGAGCTATGTACATTTCACTCACACCCATTCTCAAACGGAGAAGGCCTGAAGTCATAGGAACCTTCACAGAATCCGGGAGTTTGGGAGGAAAAGGAGACAGAGTCCGCTAAGAAAACCGTATAGCGACTACATCAAGAAACAAGCCGAAGTACACATGGTGCAGAGTCCCAAATACCACTACGAGTCAGGAAATAAAATAAACAAGGTCTCAACAAGAGAGACCAAGAGACACCATTTAAAAAACACTTTCTGAACGGACAGGCCCTGGACAGTCATAGGGCCTTCTTTGATACAGCAGCACTCACAGGTGCAGAGTGCATAACAAGCTTTTAAAAGTAACAAGAAATAGAAAGCTAACCAAAATGACCAAATGGAAGAACTATCCTCCACAGAAATTCCAGGAAGAATTGACAGCTAAAGAACTGCTCAAACCAGATATAACCAAAATAACGGAACAAGAATTTAGAATAATAGTCATAAAAATTAATCGTTGGGCTTGAAAAAGGCATGAAAGACATTAGAGAAACTATTGCTACAAAGACTACAGACCTTAAAAATAGTTGTGATGAATTATAAAATCCTATAAATGAGGTGCAAGATAAAATGGAGGCATCCAATGCACGGATTGAAGAGGCAGAAAGGAGAATAAGTGATTTAGAAGACAATGATAGAAAAAGAAGAAGCTGAGAAAAAGAGAGATAAACTGATCCAGGAAAATAGAAGGGGAGTTCGAGAGCTCAGCAATACACTCAAATGGAATAATATCCATATCATAGGAATTCCAGAAGAGGAAGAGAGAGGGAAAGGTGCTGAAAGAGTCCATGAGCAAATTATAGCAGAGAATTTCCCAAATCTGGGGAAGGAAACAGACGTTGAAATCCAAGAGGCACAGAGGACTTCCCTCAGACAGAACTTGAATCGATCTTCTGCACGACATATCATAGTGAAACTGGCAAAATATAAGGACAAAGTGAGAATTCTGAAGGCAGCTAGGGATAAAAGGACCCTCACATATAAAGGGAAACCTATCAGAGTGGTGACAGACCTATCTACTGAAACTTGGCAGGCCAGAAAGGAATGGCAGGAGATCTTCAATGTGATGAACAGAAAAAAAAAAATGCAGCCAAGAATCCTCAATCCAGCAAGCTTGTCATTCAGAATAGAAAGAGTCTTTCATCACCATGAAACCAGCCTTAAAATAAATAAATCCTGAGGGGGACTCTCTGAGAGAAATGTTGCAAGGAATGCAAGATATCCTACACATCACCACAAGCATAAATCCCACAAAGGACATGATGACTCTAAACCCATATTTTTCAATAACAACACTGAATGTAAATGGACTAAATGCCCCAATTAAAAGACATAGGCTTTATTCAAGCCTAGCTATTAATTTTATGATTATTATTCTAAAATCTTGTTCAGTTATGCTGCTTATATCTGTTTTGAGCAGTTCATTATCTGTCATTTCTTCTTGGAGTTTCTTTGGAGGAGAGCTCTTTCGTTTCATCATTTTAGTTAGCTTTCTGGCTCTTGTTAGATTTAAAGACTTATTATGCTCTCTGCACCTATGTGCGCTGCTGTATCCAAGAAAACTCTTTGACTGTCCAGGGCCTATCCTTTCAGAGAATGTTTTTTGAATGGTATCTCTTGGTCTCTCCTGTTGGGACCTTGGTTATTTTATTTTCCTATTCGTAGTGATATTCGGGACTCTCCACCTTGTGTACTCTGGCTTGTTTCTTGAGGTAGTCCTGGAAAAGAAAACAGACTGACAAACACACAGGGAGCAGGAGCACACAAACGCACAGGCTGATTCAGCTAACATGCAAACCAAGAGGGAAAATGAAAAAGTTACGAGAAAAGACGGAGGAGGGAGAGCGAATAATAGAGAGTAAAAAATATATAAAAGAGTCAAAAAGAAAAGGAAAAAAGAAGAAAACCGATGGACAAAGAACGGTTTAAAGCATTTAACCGGATTTCCCAGCTACAGTTAAATAGCCGCGTGTATGCAGTGCTGGTTGAAGAGCATAGAGAAAGAGAGAGAAGCTCGGGCGGGGTTGAGGCAAAAATGGAAATAGAATGAACAGGCAGGAGGGATAAGAAGCTTTTTTCAAAGAGCTAAGGGGTGGAATATGGTTGGAGAGGTGAGAGAAGGATGCTGGTGTTATCCAGAGTAACTGTATAGTCTAATTACTCCTGAGAGAAAGAGATGAAAATGTCGGTAGGTGTAGGTAGAATTTACATCTACAGAATGGACTAGTTGTGACTGTTTAAAAGGGAGGAGGGCAGCTCTCTAGCACGGATGGGCGTGGTGTGATCCAGTGCGTCAGGCAGGAGTTCTGCCTTAGCAGTTGTGGGGAGGAGAGTGGCGGTGCACCAGTCCCTTCTTGAACCAAGCGCTGCACCTCACTTTTTTGGGTGTGTAAACTCTCTTGCCGGGTGGGTCGCGCTCTTTAACCCAGGCCAGCTAGTTTCCAAGTGCAGTCCACGCGCCTGACTGAAAACACGGCAGCCACAACCCACAACCCGGCAGGCGATCCCCTCAGGGCAATTCCAAGCCTCTTGCCTAGCCCTGGGAGTGGAGCCAGAAGCCGCTGCTCCCTTTTCTCCAGGTTGGGCTGGTGAGCATGGGCGGGGGCTTGTCTGCAGGGCGCGTCAGGCCCGCTGGAGAGCGGGAAACCAGGTCCCTCTGTGTCTCGTCATCCGAAACACGAACTTGCAGGCAAGTCTCTCAGTTTCAAGCCCTTCGCCTTCCCTCTAGAGCTCCAGCCAGCTCGGAGCGCAGAGGTCCGCGTGTGGCTCCTCCAGGAATCCATCCGCGCTGGGAATAGAAAGGAGCAAAGGAGCGGTGCCGGGAGCTCGCAGCCGCTCCAGGATGAGTTGGCTCCCGAGCAGCCGCTCCGGGAAGATTTCGCGTGCGGGGATTTGGAGTGTACTGTCCTTCTATGCCCCGAGCGGAGGTTTTTCTGTTTCCTAGCGTCAGGGCCTGTATCTTGAGTAGTTTCAGACTCTCTTTCCCCCTCTCACTCCCCGCAGAGGGGGATCGCTCCGTCCCTCCAATCTCTGATCCCTGCCTGATTTTATCTTCCCCAGTTAGAGGCTTTCTCAGTGGATTCTGTGTCCTTTCTCTCCCAATCTCTTGGGTTCTGTAAGGTTTCCTATGGCTTCAGATCTTTTCCGTGTGAGACATGGGGGCGAGTGCAATGCACGGAGCTCCCTACTTCTCCGCTATCTTGCCCCTCTCTCCATCTGGATGTTTTCTTTGGAAAAGTATCTATTCATATCTTCTGTCCATGTCTTCACTGGATTATTTCTTTTTCAGGTGTTGAGTTTGGTAAGTTCTTTATAGATTTTGGATATTAACCCTTTATCCAATATGTCATTTGTAAATATCTTCTCCCATTCTGTTGGTTGCCCTTTAGGTTTTTTTCAATGTTTTTTTTTTTAATTTATATTTGAGATAAAGAGAGATAGAATGTGAGCGGGAAGCGGGGCAGAGGGAAGGAGACACAATGCTAAGCAGGCTCCAGGTTCTGAGCTATCAGCACAGAGCCTGATGTGGGGCTTGAACCCATGAGCTGTGAGATCATGACATGAGCCAAAGCCGTATGCTTAACCTACTGAGCCAACTAGTCGCCCCTAGTTTTGTTTTTAACTTTGCTGTGCAGAAGCTTTTTATCTTAATGCAATCCAAATAGTTCATTTTTGCTTTTATTTTCCTTGCCTTTGGAGATGTGTCAAGTAAGAAGTTGCTGTGGCTGAGGTCAAAGAGGTTGCTGTCTGTCTTATTCTCTAGGATTTTGATGGTTTCTTGTCTCAGTTTAGGTCTTTCAGCCATTTTGAGTTTATTTTTCGATGGTGTAAGAAAGTGGTCCAGGTTCATTCTTCTGCATGTTGCTGTCCAGTTCTCCCAGCACCACTTGCTAAAGAGAATGTTTGTTTTTTTTCCATTGGGTACTCTTCCCTGCTTTGTCAAAGATTAGTTGGCCATAAATTTGTGGGTCTAATTCTGGGTTCTCTACTCTTTTCCATTGGTCTGTGTGTCCAGTTTGGTGCCAATACCATACTGTTTTGATGACTACAGCTTTGTAATACATCGTGAAGTGCAGAATTGTGATGCCTCCAGATTTGGTTTTCTTTTTCAGGATTGCTTTGGCTATTTGGGGTCTTTTGTGGTTCCATACATGTTTTAGGATAGTTTGTTCTAGCTCTGAGAAGACTATTGGTGCAATTTTGAATGAGACTGGATTGAAAGTCTAGCTTGTTTTAAGTAGTATCAACATTTTAACAATGTTTGTTCTTCCAATCCATGAACATGGAATGTTTTTCCATTTCCTTGTGCCTTCTTCAATTTCTTTCATAAGGTTTCTATAGTTTTCAGCATACAGATCTTTAACCTCTTTGGTTAGGTTTATTCCTAGGTATTTTATGGTTCTTGGTACAGTTGTAAATGGGACTGATTCTTTGATTTATCTTCCTGTTGCTTCATTGTTGGAGTATAGAAATGCGACTGATTTCTGTACACTGATTTTATTATAACCTGTGACTTTGCTGAATTCAGGTATCAGTTCTAGCAGTTTTGGGTGGAGTCTTTCAGGTCTTCAATGTAAAGTATAATGTTATCTGTGAAAAGTGAAAGTTTGACTTCTTCTTTGCCAGTTTTGATGTCCTTGATTTCATTTGTTGTCTGGTTGTTGATGCTAGGACTTCCAACACTATGTTAAACAACAGTGGTTAGAGTTGACATCTCTGTCATGTTCATGATCTCAAGGTGATAGCTCTGTTTTTCCCCATTGAGGATGATAGTAGCTGTGGGTTTTCATTTGTGGATTTTATGATATTAAGGTATGTTCCATCTATCTGGACTTTCTTGAGGGTTTTTATTAAGAAAAGATGCTGTATTTTGTCAAATGCTTTTTGTGCATCTATTGAAAGGATCATATGGTTCTTATCCTTTCTTTTATTGATGGGATGTATCACACTGATTGATTTACAAATGCTGAACCAGCCCTGCAGCCTAGGAATGAATCCCACTTGATCATGGTGAATAATTCTTTTTATATGCTGTTTAATTCTATTTGTTAGTATCTTGTTGAGAATCTTTGCATCCACGTTCATAAGGAATATTAGCCTATAATTCTCCTTTTTGGTAAAGTCTTTGGTTTGGGAACCAAGGTAATGCTGGCTTCATAGAATGAGACCAGAAGTTTTTATTCCGTTTCTATTTTTTGAAACAGCTTGATAAAGATAGGTATTAACTCTGCTTTAAATGCCTGGTAGAATTCCCATGGGAAGCCATCTGGCTCGGGACTCTAATTTCTTGAGAGATTTTTGATAGCTGATTCAGTTTCTTCACTGGTTCTTTTTCTTTTTTTATGTTTATTTACTTTTAAGAGAATGAAAGACAGAGTGAGAGTGGGGGAGGGGCAGGGAGAGAGAGAGAGGAGACACAGAATCTGAAGCAGGCTCTTGGAACAACATGATGATGCCCAGTGTTCATCATGACAAATGATGTTGAGTGCCAGATACTTTACACGTGTTATACCACTTAATCCACATAGCAATCTGTAAGTTAGTACCTATCCCCGTTTTATAAGTCAGTTTATGAAGCTGAGAAAAAATGATATGATTTGTTGGTAGTGGTAGAGAGTAAATAGGAAAGACTAAAACAAACCCCGTTCGGCTTCGTTCATGTCTGCTTTTTATTTATCCTCCTTACTGTATTATATCACTTCTTTTTAGAAGTTCAGAGGATGTAATATCTAATATGCTCTACTGCTACTGGTAAAAAAAAAAATAACAACTAACATTTCTTAGAAATTACAGGAGGGACAAGAGGGATGCCGAGAAGTAAGAACTCATCTGTGCTGACAATGCTGACTTGGGGTTGGGGTGACTGGAGTAGGAGTCTGACTTTTGACAGCTTTCTCTAGGTGTGCTGGCAGCAATAGGTCTTTGCAAATGAGAACTTTGCAACATAAAATTGATATGACCAATCACTTCACAGATGATTGCTTTCCCCCAAGAACAGGAGGCAGTTTGGATTAGTCACAAAATGGAGAGTGACAGAACAATCATTACAGTGTCTGAGTCCAGCTGCTAAACCTGCAGAGGTTAAGGCCATATCAACATCTGCCAAGTACAGCTCCCTGTTTATAAATCTGTGTGATGATCTAATCTTTCCGTTTCCCTTTAAATGAAGGACAGATTTTCCATGGCCAAAATTGAAAACATATTGGCACATATGATTTAGAAACCTGGCAAGATCCTGATGCCCTTAAAGTAAATGCAGGTGTGCATGTATTTTAAACAATTTGGGTGGCTCATGTATTCCATTTCTTAGCCTTGGCTTTACTATTGGACCCTTCCATTAGAACAGTCTTTCAGTGGGACCTGCATTTACTGTTGACAAATTAAGGTCAGTGAGATGATATGGGGAACAAATGTGGTAAGTGGTTAAAAGTAATAAGCAGAAGAGTATGATAAATTCAGGAAACCTTACTTATTAGCTGTGAAATTTTAGCAAAATATTTGACCACTCTGTTCCTCTGGTTTCTGTAAGTTGAAAATAATAATAGTAACCTACTTTATGGATGTAGAAAATTAAAGAAATCAATACATGTAAAGCACTTTAAAAAGATCATAGAATATCAAGTATTATGCCAGTTGTTAACTTTTGTTGTTATTATTATTATTAAATTTTATGTTTAAAGTAACGGGAACAGGGAGTGATTTCATAAAAATTGCATTTGCCAAAGATACTTTACACAATTATATAGCAAACACTGGAGTGAAGAGATGTTAGAAATAACCCTATTGTTATAATCTGAAGATTGGATGATGAGGACAAGACTGATGGCACAAGTGTTGAATGCAAGGGCCGAAGCCAAGATAGATCTCATGGTGGGAAATGGATAGATCTTGATAGTGTAAAAGATGAGGGATAGTAGAATATGGGAAGCTGGGAGACTGATGGAGCCAATTGTTGTAGTGAGAAAATTAGTAAGGGGCTGACTGTTGGCAGGAGGTTGGGGGTATATTAAATTTGAGGTATAATTTACATTCCAAAGAGAAATGTCATGTGGATGACTGAAAATGTGGGACAAAACAGAGGAAGAAAGATTAGCATTGGAGATGTAGATCTAATAATTATCTATATTAGGTAGTTCCTGAAATCATGTATGTATCTCAACTTTTTTTTCTCAACTTTTTTAAAAAGCTTCCAAAAGCTGTACTTGTTCCAAAATACAGACTTGGACTTGAAAATGAGAATTTGAGGATGAATAAAGAATGATGATTTACATAAAATTATTCAAACAACTGAGGAGAAAATGAGATGCATAACATAGGCATAATAAAATCAACAAGAACAACTGCCTGATAGTGTGTTCTGATCTTTGCAACAATTGCCCAAATTATATTCCAATCTAGATATTGCCTGTACTTGTGAAAAGTAAACAATAATAAAATACTCATTTTGAAATATTGTGTCATTCACCTAAAGTAAAACTATATTTGTAAAGTTAGAGTTGCAATATAGTATAAAATAATATTTTCTCATTCCTTAGAAAACTGGTCATTAGTACCATCCTCTGTAAGTCTATAAAGATGTACTTTGTTTTGTGTAATAGATGAATTCCTGAAAAGTTGTATGAAAATACATTATATCTTAAATATATTGGAATAGCTAATAATTTATAAGAAAACTATTATGTGATTAATTATATAGTTAATTTGGAAATTTATTTGATTAAAAAAATAAGTTATGTCGTCTAAAATGAAGATAATTAAGAATAGAGGGCACTTGTTGGGATGAGCACTGGACATTATATGTAAACCAACTTGACAATAAACTATTTAAGAAAAAAAAAGAATAGTGGGCTCCTGAGTAATGTTCAGAGTTGTTGAGTCATTATATTGTACACCTGAAACTAATATAACACTCTATGTTAATTATACTTCAATAAAAATAAAGAAAATTGAGATAATGTCATTAACCATCCTAGGATTCTTACAAAAATTAAAGGAAATGATGCCTATAAAATGATAGCATAGTGCCTGGAACACACAGAATATGTCTAATAAATGTTTAATACAGTGTTTAAAACATGATAGTTATTATTTTTAAGTCAATCAAACATTATTAAATGGAGTATATTTTCAAAAAACAAGGAAAATAAAAAGAATAGTGGGCTTTTATATGTCTACTTTTGTCTGGGAAATGTTTGCTTCTATGCCCACTACTAATACATAGATGTGGGCTCCCAGAAGCCATTTATTGTACTTTGTGATTGCACACCTCTGATTCATGTCTGAACTAGATGTGGAAGCTTGATCATAATTATTCAGGTAAGAATATTTCCCCTAGAAATTTGGAGTTAGGGCTTAGTATTAGACTCTAACTGGAAATGTATCATGGTACATTAAGAGCTGAAGGGTGGCCATAGTTTATTGAATGGAAGGAAAGACCAAAAACCTTAACTGAATAAAGAAAAAACAACAAGAACAAACGAACGAACGAATGAACGAAAGAAAGGAACAAAGAAAGAAAGAAAGAAAGAAAGAAAGAAAGAAAGAAAGAAAGAAAGAAAGAAAGAAGAAAGAAAGAAAAGAAAGAAAGAAAGAAAGAAAGAAAGAAAGAAAGAAAGAAAGAAAGAAAAAGAAAGAGGGGCTCCTGGGTAGCTCAGTCTTTGACTGAGCATCCGACTTCGGCTCAGGTCATGATCTCACGGTTTGTGGGTTCAAGCCCCACGTTGGGCTCTGTGCTGACAGCTAACTCAGAGCCTGGAGCCTGCTTCAGATTCTGTGTCTCCCTCTCTCTCTGACCCTCCCCTGCTCACACTGTCTTTCTCTCAGAAATAAATAAAATATTTACAAAAATGTAAAAGAAAGAAAGAAAGAAAGAAAGAAAGAAAAGAGTACAAAACAAATAAGCAGATATAAACAGAGATGAGAGTTGGACTTCCTGAAAGCTTTTCAGTCTTTGGCTCTAGTCAATTTATTCCTCTTCCCCCCCCGAATCTGGTTTGGTTTGGTTTTGCTACTTGAAACCAAAAGGTTTTAATGGAGTAACTGATATCAAGATGCAACTGCCAGAATGTGGAATTAGTTGTGTCAAAACTAGGTGAATCATAGTGAGGATTTATGCTTTTCATGATTCTCTAGATGGAAAGTTGGCTATCGTGTAAAAAAAAAAAAAAGGAAAGCAGTTTTTAGAATATTGTCTCTTCCCTCTTGGCATAAGAGTAATTGTACCCCATGGGTGATTTTCAATGGAAAATGGCTACAAATTTGAAGATAAGAAAATGTTTTGGTTGCTCCATGTAGTGTTCAGTAAGCTATAATAAGAAAGAGGACAGTCAAACCTAAGGTTGTCAAGCTAGAAACAGATGGTTAAAAGTGAGATTGTCTAACTTGAATCTCTGAAGTCTATGTTATAGAATATTTCACATGTAAATTGCTATACTAAAATAGCCAATTTTTATGTTTCCTCTTTTCTCAGATTAAGATTGATGTATCACTTGGGAAATAGTGGCGTTTTGGCAATTTGAATGGGCAAATCTAAGAGGAGCCAGAGACTTCAGAAAACTCAATTCCAACAGGTTTCTCCAATATACTTTTCTTTGCACTCTTCAGAACTGATTCATTCCACCAGTGTTATGTTCCACTACATATGGAACTACATTTTCATATGTATATGAAAATACAACATAGAGGTAAGATCCCAATTCTGAAACAATTTAGAGTGCAAAACCAATTAGCTATTATTCATTCTTTCGATTTAAATTGAGGTAAAGAGCACTACCACTCAAACTAAATTACTTGGATTCTTTTCATGCATTCACTCCTTAGCTGTCTGATCTTATGCAAATTGTTGACTCTGTTTCTTAGTTTCATTGCCTTTAAATTAGATCTAAAAATTGTATCAATCTCATTGTATTTTTGAGGAATAATACAGAAAAAGGGCTCCACGCAATACATGTTATGTAGTAAGAACTAAACAAGTAATTATCATCACCATTCTCATCCAATAATTATTTTTATGTGCCTTTATTTTTGCCAGTCATTATTCTAGGTGCTAGGAACAAAACAATAAAAAGACAGACAAGGTTCCTATATTTAGAGAGTTTACATTGTGGTGGAAACATGACAAAACCAAAAATAAGTGAATAAAAATTAAAACTATTTCCGAACATCATTGAATGTCATGAGGAAAATAGGATACTGGGAAAGAGAGTGGTGAGAGTGGGGGTGAAAAAGTGAGATATGATGATCAGGGAAGTCATCTCTGAGCTAAGAAATGAATATGAAATCAGTTATGAAACAAGTTAGGGATGTTTTTTGAGAGAAGATAGCAAATGAAAAACTCTAATTCGATTTAAAATGGTTAGGATTTAGTGTTTGAGATAAAGAGAAAAAAAGATTTGTACAACTAGAATGTGAGTAAAGGAAAAGGCCAAATGAAGTTGTGTATCATACAAGGACTTTAAGGCCATGCTGAATGTGTGAAATTTTTTCTAAGTGCAATGGAAAATTATTGAAGGGTTTTTAAAAGAAAGAAATTAGGGGAACTAATGTGTATCTTGAGAAAAACATAAATGCAATTATCGATACCTAGCATAACCCATCACTCATAATCAAATTTTGATAGACTCCTGTTTCTGGGAAGATACGTAATGCAACAGAGTTAGCTTTGTCACTTATTATCAGTGTAGCCTTAGGAAAGTTACTTAATTTCTGGGAATATAGTGTCTTCACTGATTCTGAATCATTGGGAATAATCACACTGACCTTATACAGTGTTTGAGGATCAAATTTGATACTTTATTTATTCATTCAATAAATACTTACTGGACCCTTACTATGTGCCAGGTACTACTCCAGGAGCTGAGGATATAGCAATGACTATAATGAAGTCTTTGCTTTCATGGAGCTGACATTCAAATAGATGAAATAGATAATAAACACAAATAAATGTTTATAATAATATGAGCCATAAAGAGGAAAAAAGGGTGAGAGAATAGAGAGGGACCAAGAAGAGTTTTTCTGAGAAGTTGAGATCTTCTAGGCAGAGATTTGAATGAAAGGAGACTTTGAACAATGCAAATATCTGGGGAAGGGATTACTAGACAGAACTACAATTTCAAAATTTTGAGATAGTACCTTGGTTGGTATACTTAAAAGACATTAAAGTCTGCATGGTTGGAGGTCAAAGAATAAAAGGAAGGCTGGTATAGAAAAGGAGGTCAGAGATAAAATGAGGGCAAGATTATGTAGAACTCTGTAGGCCAATATAAGAACTTTGGGGAATGACATGATCAGAACTACTTTTTCACAAGAACACTGGCTACTGGGTAGAGAATATATTTCATGCATTAATAAGGACGGGTTAGATGTCTAAACTCAATATTTAGACCCTTTGGTCTATAAAGCTATAACTGTAAAATAATGACATAGAACTCAGCTTCTGTGAATTAACAGGAACTGAAGCCTCTCCATGCTCTCTGGGGTACTTGGAAACAAGATATCTGTAGCACACTTTCCCCCAACTCCTCACAACATGGCTAAAATTTTGAGGTCACTGCTAAAGGCTGTAGTTAGTGTCAATCTGTTGCCAGAAAAGACAAGAGGTAGCAAGCTACCTTCTGCTCTAGAACAAGCTCTGAAATTTTCCTCTAGGATGTGATATCTCCAGCCAGAAACCTGAAACCTGATTTTAATCTGAGACCTCTGATTGGTTTGGTGGAGGAAAATGTAAAATCTTTAGACAGGCAGAGATAAGAAAAGGGAGAAAAACACACATCAAAGAATTTTCAGAGAACAGAAGAAAGCCCCACTAAAGATGAGCCTGTAAACTAAAATTTCACAGCAGAGAGGAAAAGTGTGTCATGAAAATACTTAATAAATGCATGAGTTCACATATACGGGGATTCACAGTATAATTTTCCATAATGAATACTTAAGTGAATATGTTTTAAAAGGAGTAAAAAGGATTTTCCTAAACTGACAAACTACATAGACCAAAATTCTACATCTACATCATATTTAATAGTAAAACTTTGGAAGAGTATGCCCATGGTTATCAGAAAATGACAAGAATTCCTGCTAACATCATTATTAAATATTTTAGTGGATAGTTTGGCTCATACATGGGAAAACAAAGAAGACATAAGAATTGTAAGAATTAGAAAAACCTAATTGTTATTTGTAGTTGATCACTTTTTACATTGTAAATCTAAGGGAATCTACACATTTTTATAACTAATAAAAGGTTTTATCAAATTTGCTGAATACAAATTAACAAACAATAATCAACAGTACTACATATCAGCAATGACCAATTAGTGTAATAGTAAAACTTAACCTATTTTATAATAATAGAAAAAACATCCCAGAACTATGATATACTTCGACATGAATTTGGAAAGATTCTATATCATAAAGGTGTTAATTTCCCCAAATTGTCTTGTAAGTTTAATGCAGTTCCACCTAATATCCTAACAGGGCTTCTCATGTAGCTTTTTGTCAAAGGCTGTAAATTTAAAATAAGCCATTTGTATTCAAAACTGACAGAATGTAACCACAATAAAGATTAAGGAAGCAAAGGATCAAATAGGTGATACAGAAGATAAATTTATCCAAAATAAGGAGGCTAAAAAGGAGAAAGAAAGAAAGCTATTAGATCACAAATACAGACTTCAGGAAATCCGTGATTCCATACAGCACAATAATATCTGTATCACAGGAGTCCCAGAATAAGAGTGGGGAAAAGGGACAGAAGGTTTATTTGAACAAATTATAGCTGAAAAATTACCTAATCTGGGAAAGAAAACAGTCATTAAAATCCAAGATCCAAGAACTCCACTCAAAACCAACAATAACAGGTTAATACCAAGACGTATACACGTGTAACTGGCAAAATACAAAAATAGAGAATTCTGAAAGCAGCTAGGGACAAAGGTCATTAACCTACAAGGGTAGACACATAAGGTTAGTAGCAAATCTGCCCACTGAAACTCAGTAGGCCAGAAAGGAGTGGCAGGAAATACTCAACATATTATATGGGAAATATATGCATCCAAGAATTCTTTATCCAGCAAATCTGTCATTCAGAATAGAAGGAGAGATAGTTTCCAAGACAAGCAAAAAGTAAATGAGCTCATGAACACTAAACCGCCTCTGTAAAAATTATTAAAGGGGACCCTTTGAGCAGGACAGAGACCAAAAGCAACAAAGACTAGAAAGTAACAGAGACAAAATACAGGAACAGCAACTCTACAGGTGATACAATGGCACTAAATTCATTTCAATCAATAATTATTCTGGATGTAAATGGACTAAATGCTCCAATCAAAAGACATAGGGTATCAGAAAGGATAAACAAACAAAACCAATTGATACGCTGTTTACAAAAGACTCATTTTAGACTCAAAGACATATCCAGATTGTAAGTAAGGGGGTGGATAACCATTTATCATGCTAATAGACATTAATAAGAAGCTGGAGTAGACATACTCATATCAGACAAGATTTTAAAACAAAGACTGTAATAAGAGATGAAGAAGGGCACTATATCATAATGAAGGTATCCATTCAACAAGAATATCCAACAAATGGAAACATTTATACCCCCAAGTTGGAAGCAATTAATAACAAACATAAAGAAATTCATTGATGATAATACAATAATAGTAGTGGACTTTAACACTCACTTACAGCAATGGACAGACCACCTAAACAGAAGACCAAGGAAACAATGGCTTTAAATGAAACACTGGACCAGATGGACTTAACAGATATATTCAGAGCAATTCATCCTAATGCAGCAGAATACATATTCTTCTTGAATGCACATGGAACATTTTCCAGAATAGATCACATACTGACTCACAAATCAGGCCTCAGAAAGTACAAAAAGACTGAGACCATACCATGCATAGTTTCCAACCACAATGCTATGAATCTTGAAGTCAACTACAAGAAAATATTTGGAAAGACCACAAATACATGGGGGTTAAAGAATATCTTACTAAAGAATGAATAGGCTAACCAGACAATTAAGGAAGAAATTTTAAAAATACATGAAAGTCAATGAAAATGAAAACACGACAGTATAAAACATTTGGAATGCAGCAAAGGTAGTCATACAGGCCTTTAGTTCTTGGGTATACATCTGTATTCATATATCCTTCTTGGGCATACATCTGTATTTGGGATACAGCGAAGGTGGTCAATATGGGCCTTCCTCAAGAAGAAAGAAAACTCTCAAATACACAACCTAACCTTGAAAAAACAACAGTGAATAAAGCCCAAAAACAGCAGAAGAGGGGAAATAATGAAGATTAGAGCAGAGATAAATGATATAGAAATAAAAAAATTAAAACAAATCAACAAAACTAGGAGCTGGTTCTTTGAAAGAATTAACAAAATTGATAAACCACTACCAAGACTTATCAAAAAGAAAAGAGAAAGGATCCAAATAAATAAAATCACAACTGAAAGAGGAAAGATCCCAACCAGCACCATAGAAATACAAACAATTATAAGAGAATATTTACTATGAGCAATAATATACCAAGAAATTGGGCAATTTGGAAGAAATGGATAAATCCCTAGAAACATAAAAACTACCAAAACTGACACATGAAAAAAATGTGAACAGTCCAATAATCAATAAAGAGATTTAATTAGGAATCAAAAATCTCCCAAAACAACAGTACAGGGCTGGATGGCTTCCCAGGGGGAACTCCACCAAACATTTATAAAAGAGTTAATACCTTTTCTTCTCCAAACTGTTCCAAAAAATAGAAACAGAAGGAAAACTTCAAAACTCATTCTATGAGGCCAGCATAACCTTGATTACAAAACCAAAGATCCTACTAAAAAAAGGAATTACACACCAATATCCCTGATGACCATGGATACAAAAATTATCAACAAGATACTAGCAAATGGAATCCAACAGTACATTAAAATAATTATTCACCATGTTTAAGTGGGACTTCTTCTTGGGCTGCAGGTCTGGTTCAATATCCACAAATCAATCTACATGATACACTATATTAATAAATGAAAGGATAACAATCATATTCTCTGGAGAGTTGTGAGAAAGCATTTGTCAAAATACAGCATCTTCTTGAAAACAAAAACCCTCAACAAAGTAGGGATAGCAAGGACATACCTCAACATCATAAAGGCCATATATGAAAGACCCATAGCTAATATCTCCCTCAATGAGGAAAAACTAAGCGCTTTTCCCTCAAGGTCAGCAACATGACAGGAATGTCCACTCTCACCACTGTTGCTCAACATAGTACTAGAAGTCCTATCTGAGCAATCATACAACAAAAAAGAAAGAAAAGGCATACAAATTGGCAAGGAAGAAGTCAAAGTTTCAGTATTCGCAAATGACATGATACTCTATGTAGAAAACCTAAGACTCCACCAAAAAATTACTAGAATTAAAACATGAATTCAACAAAGTCACAAGATATAAAATCAATGTACAGAAATCTGCTGTTTCTATACATTAATAATGAAACAGCAGAAAGAGAAATAAATAAGTTGATTCCATATATAACTGCACCAAAACCCATAAGATAAATAAGGAATAAACCTAACCAATGAGGCAAAAGATCTGTACTCTCAAAACTATAGAATACTTTTGAAAGAATTTCAAAAAGAAAACCACTCCATACTAACGGATTGGAAGAACAAATATTGTAAAAATGCCTACACTACCCAAAGCAATCTATACATCTAATCCAATCCCTATCAAAATAACACCAGAATTTTTTACAGAGCTAGAAAAAACTACCCTAAAATTTGTATGGAACCAGCAAAAACCCTGAATCGCCAAAGAAGAGCAGGGGCACCTGGGTGGCTCAGTCGAGCGTCCAACTTTGGCTCAGGTCTAGATCTCACATTTCATGGGTTTGAGCCCCGCATCAGGCTCTGTGCTGACAGCTGGCTCAGAGCCTGGAGACTGTTTCAGATTCTGTATCTCCCTTTCTCTCTGACCCTCCCCTGTTCATTCTCTCTCTCTCCCTCTCTCTCTCAGAAGTAAATAAAACATTAAAATTTTTTTTAAAAAAGAAAAAGAAGAGCAAACTGGGAGGTATCACAGTTATGGACTTCAAGCTATATTACAAAGCTGCAATCATCAATATAGCTTGGTACTGGCACAAAAACAGACACACAGGGCAATGGAACAGAATAGAGAACCCAGAAACGGATCTACAACTATATGTTCAACTAATTGTCAACAAATCAGGAAAAAATATCCAATGTAAAAAGGACTGGATCTTCAACAAAGGGGATTGGGAAAAGTAGACAGGGACATGCGGAAGAATGAAACCGGATCACTTTATTAAACCATACACAAAAATAAATTCAAAATGGATGAAATACCTAAATGTGAGCCAAGAAGCTATTAAAGTTCTACAGAAGAACATAGACAACATCCTATTGGCCTCAGCCAGAGAAACTTCTTACTAGACACACCTCCAGAGGCAAGGAAAACAAAAGCAACAATGAATTCTTGGGACTTCATCAAGATAAAAAGCTTCTGCACAGCCGGGAAACAATCAACAAAACAAAACGGCAACCTATGGAATGGAGAAGATATTTTCAAATGACATACTGGATAAAGGGCTAGTATCCAAAATATAAAAAAATTATCAAACCCAACACTCAAAAAATAAATAATCCAGCTAAGAAATGGGCAGAAGACATGAACAGACACTTCTCCAAAGACGTCCAGATGGCAAACAGACACATGAAAAAATGGTCAACATAACTCATCATCAGGGTGATATAAATCAAAACCACAATGAGATACCACCTCACACTTGTCAGAATGCTTAAAATGAACTCAGGAAATTAATGTTGATATGGATGCAGAGAAAGAGGAACCCTCTTACGCTGTTTGCGGGAATGCAAACTGGTGTAGCCACTCTGGAAAACAGTTTGCAGGTTCCTCAGAAAGTTAAAGACAGATCAACCCTATGAACTAGCATTTGTACTACTAAATATTTACACAAAGGATACAAAAATGCTGATTTGAAGGGGCACATACACACCAATGTTTATAGCAGCATTATCAACAATGGAATCATGGAAAGAGCTCAAATGTCCATCAATTGATGAATGGGGAAAGAAAATGTGGCATACATATATTTATAATGGAACATTACCTGGCTGTGAAAAATAATGAAATCTTGTCTTTTGCAATGACATGGATGGGACTACAGTGTATTATGCAAAGGGAAATAAGTCAGTCAGAGAAAGAAAAATACCATATGATTTCACTCATATGTGGAATTTAAGAAACACAACAGGTGAACACAGGGGAATGGAAGGAAAAATAAGATAAAAACAGAGAGGACGGCAAACCATAAGAGACTTGTAACTATAGAGAACAAACTGAGGGTTGTTGGAGGGGAGGTGGCTGAGGGGATGGGCTAAATGGGTGATGGGCATTAAGGAGGGCATTTGTTGGGATGAGCAGTGGATGTTATATGTTAGTGATTAATCATTAAATTGTACTCCTGAAACCAATAGTACACTATATGTTAACTAAGTTTAATATAAATAAAATTTTGCGGGGCGCCTGGGTGGCTCAGTCGGTTAAGCATCTGACTTCGGCTCTGGTCATGATCTCACGGTTCGTGGGTTCGAGCCCCGCATGGGGCTCTGCACTGACAGCTAGCTCAGAGCCTGGAGCTTGTTTCCAATTCTGTGTCTCCCTCTTTCTCTGACTCTCCCCTGTTCACTTTGTCTCTCTCTCAGAAATAAATTAAAAAACATTTAAAAATTTAAAAATAAATAAATAAAATGTTGCAAGAAAAAAACCCCAAAAAACTAAAATGTGATTCATTTAGCCTAGCCTTTGAGAAAAGGACAGAGTCATACACCTAGTACAGGGGATTAGTTATACCTCGTGGTATTTTTTACATATGTACTTTTATTCTGTTAATCAAAGTCCTTGCATTTTAATATACCAATATTCCAATATTAAGAAAATTCTCTTAGAAACATCAATTGAATTATTAGTATAGCAAAATACCTGTAGTACAAAAAAATTATCTGTCAAAAGATGTTGGAAAAGTTGCTTACCAAATAGATGTTCTAAACAATAGAAAATCCTTAAGCAGATATTTTTTATATAATCTACAGTATGTTGTTCTGCATGTTGAAGATTCTCACTGGCCTGAATGTAGGGGTCTGGATATGGTGAACTTGGGATATTATTTTCTACTTCTAATCTTATCTACCTAATCTCACATTAATGTTAATATTTGGTCAGAAATGTCAAGAGTAAACTTCCCTGATCATTTTTGCTTGCTGTCCTCTCATATAACTCTGTCCTGCTCTTGACTGGGTTCACCCTAAACAACATAACTGGATGAGTTTGGTGTATCCCACTTACCAATCACGTCATTTTTAAATTTTTGATGACTAAAAATTTTTATTTCTTCTCTCTGAATCAGGTCATGTAAAAGCATGTATTTGTGGCTCTTATTATATAATTAGTACCATGCTATGTTATTAAAAGATGATGAAATGACATTGTTTACACCCAATGTAACCAATTTGTGCAATAGTTTCTACTTGGTGGGGTATAAATATGAAACTGCTTTGTGCTTTTTTTTCCATTCTCTGTCTGCACCTGAGCTATTTTGCATATCTTTGTCCTGTCCTTTAATGACACCTTGAGTAGATTACACAACTCCCAGTCATGTGTGGTTATTAAAAGCTTAGTTTAGACTAATTTATAACTGATTCAAATCTTCCTCTGTCCTATTGGTTGCCAGGATTGTGTATATACATGAACCTGAAATGGGGAGGAATTGTGTAGTCTGGTACTTTTCTTTTGCTATCTTGTTATCTTTAAAAATTTTTTTTTTAAATCTTTACTTATTTTTGAGAGGGAGAGAGAGATAGATCGTGATCAGGGGAGGAACAGAGAGAGAGGGAGACACAGATTCTGAACCGGATTACAGGCTCTGAGTTGACAGCACAGAGCCCGATGCAGGGCTTGAACTCACAGACTGTAAGATAAGACCTGGGCTGGAGTCAGAGGTTTAACTGACAGAGCCACTCAGGCGCCCCTCTTGCTATCTCTTTTTCACCTTAAAGTGGTCAGCCTCTAAAAAACCTATTCCCACCTCCTCCCCTAGGTTCTGGCTCTTTAGATGTGTTGAAGATTAGGATCATGATAGATGATAGATAGATAGATAGATAGATAGATAGATAGATAGATAGATAGACAGACAGACAAAGGAAGAACAGGCAGGTGCCTCTTATTTACGTGACTATTGATTAAAGTCTTCTCTATGCTGTTGCTATTTTTATGGCAAAAAGTATATAGTAATTAGGGCTAAGATTACAGTGAGACAAGTGAAGCTTTCTACTGGGTGCAAAATTTAAAGAAAAACAAAACATTTAGTAATCAAAAATAAATAAGGTTTTAATCCAAATTTTCCTGAAAATCAAAGTTAATGAAAAAATCTATGATGGAGAATATATCACACTGGAAGGTTGGTCATCCTGATGAAGAGTTCAGTGCAATTGTGAAAACAGAGTGGCAATGACCATGCAGGAATATTCTCAGTGATATTGGAGAAGGAATTTTATTTCCCAAAGCATATGGGATGAGCATTCAAATGTTTATTTAGATATGAAAGGAAAGGTTAACTAACAAAGCCTGGAACATGTGGAGATATTTAGACTGTATACATAATTCTCCAATGAATAACTTTTAGCTTCAGATAAATTATTTATTAAGAATTTAGACTGTATACATAATTCTCCAATGAATAACTTTTAGCTTCAGATAAATTATTTATTAAGAATTACTTCTTGAAGATGGCGGAGAAGTAGGGAGCTCCGGACCTGCACTCGTGCCCATGCCTCACATGGAAAAGATCTGAAGCCATAGGAAACCGTACCAAACCCAAGAGATTGGGAGAAAAAGGGCGCAGATTCCACTGAGAAAACCTTCTAACGTGAGTGCGAACTGGGGAAGATAAAACCGGGCCTGGACTGGAGACCAGAGAGACAGGCCACCCCCTGTGCGGAGAGTGAGAGGGGAAAAAGAGAGTCCAAAACAGAAAAACCTCTGCTCCGCTCGGGGGAAAAACCTCCGCTCGGGGTGTAGAAAATCTTTGTGCACAAAATACCTGCGCATCAGGCCCCTCCGTGCTCCAAGTCACCCCGAGGGGCTGCGCTCCGATTTGCTCCTTTGTGCGGGCTCCCGGCTGGCTGGGAGAGGCTGCGCGCCTGCAGCCATTACCCTCGAAGCAGGCCTGGACCCTGGAGGAGGCGCGCAGGCACCGGCGGCCGTGCTCCTAGCTGGCTGGAGCTCTAGAGGGAAGGCAAGGCGCTAAAAACTGGCAGATATGACCTCGAGTTCCTGTTTTGGGTGATGACACACAGAGGGAACTTGATCTCCTCACTCCAGCGGGCTCAGCGCACCAGCAGACAAGGCCCCCGCCCTGCCCAGCCCAGGCCCCCCAGCCCCACCCGGAGGAGAAGGGAGCAGCGGCTTCTGGCTCCACCCCCAGAGCTAGCCTGGAAGCTTGGAATCACCTGGAGGGGGAAGCCAGGGCATCACCTGTGGCAATTTCAGCGCGGTGCTTGGCCTGGGATTTGGAGGCTGGGACTGGCCTGGGTTGAAAAGCACAACAAACTTTGGCTGAGCCCCTGGCCCAGGAAGTTTACACGCCTATAAAAGTGAGGTGGAGCACCACCACTCTCCTCCCTACAACCGCCAAGGCAGAACTGCCTCCTGACTCATTGAATCACACCACGCCCATCCCTGCTTGAGAGCTGCCTTCCTCCCTTTCCCCCCTTTTTTTGTGTGTGTGTGTTGTTTTTGTTTTTTTGTTTTTTTTGTTTGTTTTGGTTTTTCTTTTTCTTTTTGTTTTTGTTTTCTTTTCTTTTTTTCCACAGAACATGACCTGATTACCTCTGGTCACCAACGTACTTAAACAATCAAATTTAGTCCATTCTGTAGATGTAAATTCTACACCTCCCAACTTTTTCACCTCTTTCTCTCAGGAGTAATTAGACTATATAGTTTCTCTGGATAACCAGCATTCTTCTCTCACCTATCCAAACATATTCTATCCTTTACCTCTTTGAAAAAAACTTCGTATCCCTTCTGCCTGTTCATTCCATTTCCAATTGTGCCTCATCCCCGCCCTGTCTTCTCTTTCTTTCTCTATGCTCTTCAACCAGCACTGCATACAGAAGGCTTTTTAACTGTAGCTGGGAAATCCAGTTATATGCTTTAAGCCGTTCTTTATCCATCGGTTTTCTTCTTTTTTCCTTTTCTTTTCTCCTTTCTGACCCTTTTATGTATTTTATACTCCCTATTATTCGCCTTTCCTCCTCCATCTTTTCTCTTAACTTTTTTGTTTTCCCTCTCACTTTGCATGTTAGTTGAATTAGCCTGTGCGTTTGTGTGCTCCTGCTCCCTGTGTATTTGTCTGTCTGTTTTCTTTTCCAGGGCTACCTAAAGAAACAAGCTAGAGTACACAAGGTGGAGAGTCCCAAATATCACTACGAATAGGAAAATAAAATAACGAAGGTCCCAATAAGAGAGACGAAGAGATACCATTCAACAAACACTCTCTGAAAGGATAGGCCCTGGACAGTCAAAGAGTCTTCTTGGATATAGCAGCGCTCATAGATACAGAGAGATAACAGGTCTTTAAAACCAACAAGAGCCGAAAAGCTAACTAAAATGACGAAACGAAAGAGCTCTCCTCCAAAGAAATTCCAGGAAGAAATGACAGCTAATGAACTGCTCAAAACAGATATCAGCAGCATAACTGAACAAGATTTTAGAATAATAATGGTAAAATTAATTGCTGGGCTTGAAAAAAACATAGAGGACATCAAAGAAACTATGGCTACAGACAGAATGGAAAATAAAAATAGGCATGAAGAATTTAAAAATGCGATAAATGAGATACATAATAAATTAGAGGCCTCCAATGCACGGATTGAAGAGGCAGAAAGGAGAATAAGTGATTTAGAAGACACCATTATAGAAAAACAAGAAGCTGACAAAAAAAGAGACAAACTGATCCAGGAACAGGAAAGAAGAGTTTGAGAGCTCAGGGACACAGTCAAACGCAACAATATCCATATCATAGGAATCCCAGAAGAGGAAGAGAGATGGAAAAGTGCTGAAGGAGTCCTGGAACAAATTATAGCAGAGAACTTCCCTGACCTGGGAAAAGAAGTAAACGTTGAAATTCAAGAGGCTCAGAGGACCCCCCCTCAGATGTAATTGGATTCGATCTTCTGCAAGGCATATCATAGTAAAAATGGCAAAATACAAGGACAAAGAAAATTTTGAAAGCAGCTAGGGAGAAAAGGGCCCTCACATACAAAGGGAAACCTATCAGAGTGGTGACATACCTATCTACTGAAACGTGGCAGGTCAGAAAGGAATGGCAGGAGATCTTCAATGTGATGAACAGAAAAAATATGCAGCCAAGAATCCTCTACCCAGCAAGCCTGTCATTCAAAATAGAAGGAGAGATAAAAACCTTTCCAAATAAACAGAAATTGAAAGAATTTGTCACCACAAAGCCAGGCCTACAAGAAATCCTGAGGGGGACGCTCTGAAGGAAAGGTTGCAAGAAACAAAGATACCAGAGACACTACCACAAGCATGAACTCCACAAAGGACACAAAGACTCTAAACCCATATATCTCAATAATAACACTGAATGTAAATGGGCTGAATGCTCTAATCAAAAGACATAGGGTAGTAGAATGGATAAAAAAAAAATCCATCTATATGCTGTCTACAAGAAACTCATTTTAGACTGGAAGATACCTTCACATTAAAAGTAAGGGGATGGAGAAATATATATCATGCTATAGGAAGTGAAAAGAAAGCCAGAGTAGCTATACTTATATCAGACAAACTGGACTTTAAATTAAAGACAATAACAAGAGATGAAGAAGGGCATTACATAATAGTTACAGGGTCTATCCATCAGGAAGAACTAACAATCATAAATGTCTATGCACCAAATATGGGAGCTCCTAAATATATAAAACAATCACAAAGAGAAACAAGCTCATAGATAAGAATGTGCTAATAGCAGGGGAGTTCAATACTCCACTTACAGAAATGGATAGGTCATCCAGACAGAAAATTACTAAAGAAATAATGGACTTGAAAGACACTTTGGACCAGATGGATCTGACAGATATATTTAGAACTCTACATCCTGAGGCCAAGGAATTCACTTTCTTCTCAAGTGCGCATGGCACATTCTCCAAGATAGATCACATACTGGGACATAAAGCAGCCCTCAATAAATATAAAAGAATTGAGATCCTACCATGCACACTCTCAGATCATAATGCTTTGAAACTTGAAATCAATCACAGGAAGAAGTCTGGAAAACCCCCCAAAACATGGAGGTTAAGGACCACCCTATTAAAGAATGAATGGGCCAATCAGGCAATTAGGGATGAAATTAAAAATTATATGGAAACAAACGAAAATGAAAACACAATCCAAAATCTATGGGATGCGGCAAAGGCAGTCCTAAGAGGAAGGTACATTGCACTCCAGGCCTATTTCAATAAACTAGAAAAAGCGCAAGTCCAAAATCTACCAGCTCACCTAACGGAACTAGAGGCAGAGCAACATGAACGCCCTAAAACCAGTAGAAGAAGAGAAATAGTAAAAATCAGAGCAGAAATAAACAACATAGAGACCAAAGAAATAATTGAACAGATCAATGAAACAAAGAGTTGGTTTTTTGAAAAAGTAAACAAAATTGACAAACCTCTAGCCGGGCTTCTCAAAAAGAATAGAGAGAGCACCCAAATAGACAAAAACATGAATGAAAATGGAATTATTACAACCACCCCCTCAGAAATACAGGCAATTATCAGGGAATACTATGAAAAACTATATGCCAACAAATTGGACAACTTATGAGAAATGGACAAATTCCTAAACGCACACCCACTACCAAAATTCACACGGGAACAGTAGGAAATCTGAACAGACCCATAACTAGTGAGGAAATCGAATCAGTGATCAAAAATCTCCCAACAAATATGAGCCCAGGCCCAGATGGCTGCCCCGGGGAATTCTACCAGACATTTAAAACAGAATTAATATCCATTCTTATCAAGCTATTCCAAAAATAAAAAGTGAAGGAAAACACCCAGACTCATTTTATGAAGCCAGTATCACTCTGATTCCCAAGCCAGACAGAGACCCAACAAAAAAAGAGAACTACAGGCCAATATCCTTGATGAATACGGATGCAAAAATTCTCAGCAAGATACTTGCAAATCAAATTCCACAGCACATAAAAGGAATTATCCACCAAGATCAAGTGGAATTCATTCCTGGGTTACAGGGCTGGTTCAACATTCGCAAATCAATCAATGTGATACATCGCATCATCAGAAGAAAAGATAAAAACCCTATGATCCTGTCGATAGATGCAGAAAAAGCATTTCACAAAATACAGCATCCCTTATTTTTTTTTAAATATTTTTTATTTATTTCTAGGAGAGAGAGAGAGAGACAGCGTGAGCAGGGGAGGGTCAGAGAGAGAGGGAGTCACAGACTGAAACAGGCTCCAGGCTCTGAGCTGGCAGTCGGCACAGAGCCCGACGCGGGGCTCGAACCCACGAACCGCGAGATCATGACCCAAGCGAAAGTCGGACGCTTAACCGACTAAGCCACCCAGGCGCCCCCAGCATCCCTTCTTAATAAAGACTCTAGAGAAAGTCGGGATAGAAGGAACCTACTTAAACATCATCAAAGCCATCTATGAGAAGCCTTCAGCTAACATCATCCTCAACGGGGAAAAACTGAGAGCTTTCCCCCTGAGATCAGGAACACGACAGGGATGCCCACTCTCACCACTACTGTTTAACATAGTGCTGGAAGTCCTAGCATCAGCCATCAGACAACAAAAGGAAATAAAGGGCATCAGAAATGGCAAAGAGGAAGTCAAACTATCATTTTTTGCAGACGACATGATACTCTACATAGAAAACCCAACAGACTCCACCAGAAGCCTACTGGAACTGATCCAAGAATTTAGCCAAGTTGCAGGGTACAAAATCAACGTACAGAAATCAGTTGCATTTTTATACACCAATAATGAAGCAACAGAAAGAGAAATCAAGAAACTGATCCCATTCACAATTGCACAAAAAACCATAAAATACCTAGGAATAAACCTAACCAAGGATTCAAAAGATCTGTATGATGAAAACTACAGAAAATTTATGAAGGAAATTGAAGAAGACACAAAGAAATGGAAAAATATCCCATGCTCAGGGATAGGAAGAATATATATAGTCAAGATGTCATTACTACCCAAAGCTATCTACAATTCCAGTCAAAATTGCCCCAGCATACTTCTCAAAGTTAGAGCAAACTATCCTAAAATTTGTATGGAACCACAAAAGACCCCGAATAGCCAAAGTAATTCTGAAAAATAAAACCAAAACGGGAGGTATCACCATCCCATACTTTAACCTCTACTACAAAGCTGTCATCATCAAGACAGTATGGGGGCGCCTGGGTGGCTTAGTCGGTTAAGCGTCCGACTTTCGCTTAGGTCATGATCTCGCGGTTCGTGGGTTCGAGCCCCGCGTCGGGCTCTGTGCTGATTGCCAGCTCAGAGCCTGGAGCCTGTTTCAGTCTGTGTCTCCCTCTCTCTCTGACCCTCCCCTGCTCATGCTGTCTGTCTCTCTCTCTCCTAGAAATAAAAAATAATTTAAAAAAAGACAGTATGGTATTGGCACAAAAACGGACACATAAACCAATGGAACAGAATTGAGAACTCAGAAGTGGACCCAAAAGTATACAGCCAATTGATATTTGACAAAGCAGGAAAGAATATCCAATGGAAAAAAGACAGCCTCTTTAACAGATGGTGTTGTGAGAACTGGACAGCAACATGCAGAAAAATGAAACTAGATCAATTTCTCACACCGTACACAAAAATAAACTCAAAATGGATAAAGGACCTGAATGTGAGACAGGAAACCATCAAAACCCTAGAAGAGAAAGCAGGAAACAACCTCTTTGACCTCCACCGCAGCAACCTCTTACTTGACACATCCCCCAAAGCAAAGGAATCAAGAGCAAAAATAAACGATTGGGACCTCATCAAGATTAAAAGCTTCTGCACAGCAAAGGAAACAACCCACAAAACTAATAGGCAACCAACGGAATGGGAAAAGATAGTTGCAAATGACATATCAGATAAAAGGTTGATATCGAGAATCTATAAGGAACTCACCAAACTTCACACCCGAAAAACAAACAACCCAGTGAAGAAACGGGCAGAAGATATGAACAGACACTTCTCCAAAGAGGACATCCAGATGGCCAACAGACACATGAAATGATGCTCAGCATCCCTCCTCATTAGGGAAATACTAATCAAAACCACACTGAGATACCACCTCACGCCAGTCAGAGTGGCTAAAATGAGCAAATCAGAGAACTCTAGATGCTGGCGAGGATGGAGTGTGGAGTGTGGAGAAACGGGCACCCTCCTACACTGTTGGTGGGAATGTAAACTGGTACGGCCCCTCTGGAAAACAGTGTGGAGGTTCCTCAGAAACTAACAATAGAACTCCCCTATGACCCAGCAATAGCACTGCTAGGAATTTACCCAAGGGATACAGAAATGCTGAGGCATAGGAGCACATGGACCCCAATGTTCATAGCAGCACTCTCAATAATAGCCAAAACATGGAAAGAGCCTAAGTGTCCATCAACGGACGAATGGATCAAGAAGATGTGGTTTATCTATACCATGGAATACTACATGGCAATGAGAAACAATGAAATCTGGCCATGTGTAGCAACATGGATGGACCTTGAGGGTGTTATGCTGAGCGAAATAAGTCATGCAGAGAAAGACAAATATCATATGTTTTCACGTATAGGAGGATTAGGAAGAACTTAACAGAGGACCAATGGGGAGAAGAAGGGGGGAAATAGTGGGGGAAAGGGAGAGAGGCAAACCATGAGTGACTCTTGAAGGCTGACAGCAACTGAGAACTCATGGATGTAGGGGGAGTGGGGTTGGGCATGGAGGAGGGCACTTGTGGGGATGAGCACTGGGTGTTATGTGGAAACTAATTTGACAATAAACTATTTGTAAAAAAAAAAAAAAAAAAAACAGACATGTTTAGTATTAGGAAAAACATTTTTTCATTGGAAAAATCTATTACAAATTTCTATGGGATTCTAGTAAAATAACAATTGCATTATTTATTACAAGTGTTATCTTTCATTTTTTACCGAGGTTATATTCTAACACAATAATAAAAATAAAACAATGCAACATTGTTTATTATCATAAAAAAAGAATTACTTCTTATCAGTGGAATTTCTGGGTTAAAAGCTAATAATGTTTTATGACTTGTTTTTAGAGGCATAATCTAGTGGAAAAAACTTGGCTGTTGGATTCAGACAGACTGG
This sequence comes from Proteles cristata cristata, assembly GCA_017311185.1. Lineage (NCBI taxonomy): Eukaryota > Metazoa > Chordata > Mammalia > Carnivora > Hyaenidae > Proteles > Proteles cristata. The sequence continues at coordinate 58,383 of JAESUZ010003610.1, read as the reverse complement.
GTTTCAACTCTTGCTCCATCGTTGTTATCTTTGTGATTCTTGACAGCTTATTAACCTCTTTTAGAAACAGTTTCTTTGTCAATAAATAAATATAAAGACTCCTACTTGATCCCATACTAGATAAATTTTGGAGAAACTGTCCCATTATTCCTTCATAGAGAATCTACTCTCTCCACAGTCTTTTGCTAAGCAGTTGGTGTGCCACATGGCCATGCCTCATGACTATCTTTTTATTGAACCAAGAGTAAGCATGGTTTATCCATAAGATAGCTAAAAATGTATGACTGTTGGGGACTGCTTCAAGAAGAAATAAGTTTATCAGGATACCTTATTTAAGAATCTTGAATTAAGAGTAGAAATAAGCAATTAGTTATAGAAAGTTGACCTTTTTGGTATTTCTCTTAGCAAAAGAAGTAACAATTTGGGGAGCATTTTACAAATAAGGAAGGGGGGATATAAAGACAGAGATACACAGAGAGGTATGTTTTGTGTACATACAAATATGTATGTGTATACCTAAATATATAGAGAGACGCAGAGGGAGGTAACCACAAAGACAGATTCAGAGAAATACTCATGTATGGAGACAGCCAGAGAGACATTTGGAGAAAAATTGACTCAGTGATCGGAGATATGCAGAAAAGATGACAGAGAAACAGACAGTCAGAGATGATTGATACATACAGAGTAACAGAAAGAGATACACAGACTGAAAGTGACAGAGAGAGAGAGAGACAGAGAGAGAGAGGAGAGAGCAACTAAAGGGAAGAAATAAGAGAAAGACCCAGAGCAAAGAGCAACAGAAGACAAAGGGAGAGGCACACAGTGAAATATGTAATAGAGACCTTAAGAGTAAGATAGAGAAAACACATTTTCATATAAAAATATGAGAGTGACCACATAGACAGAAAATGACAGACACACAAAGAGACACAAAAAAGAGCTACAGACACAGAGAGATAGAAACGGGTACAAGACACAGAGACACTGACACGGATAGGAAAAAAGAACTGATGCTGACTCAAAGACATGAGACACCCTGAAAAAGACATAGGTGGAAATGGGAAGAACAAGAGCCCTAATACTCACTTGGTTCTTAGTCCCCCTGTCACCTGGTCAGTTCTGTTTTACCCAGTTATCATGGAACCTTCATTGGTACTCCTCTTTATTTGCATTAGGCTGAGTTTTCTCTTGCTAGAACCCAAAGAGCCCTTGATAGCATAATAGACACAAAGCCTGATTTAATGCCAGTGCCCACTAGTATTGTGTTAATGTTAGTCCCCATACTTTATGTGACTATGTTGCTTCATGAAATGCCCAACGATTTCAAAGAGCAATCAGAGTAAATGAATATTGCAAAAATTATTTGAACTAGGACTGAAGAATGGTCACTTTCTCAAAAACCACTGAACACTAAAATTAAACAGAAAAAAACAAAACTATTTTCATCTCAAAGTCAGTAACCAAACAAATATTAAGCATTCTTATTCTCCTTTTAATCAGTTTAATCTCAATATCCAATTATAACGTGAGAATACACTTATACAGCAACCTTTCACTTCTGTTGCCTGTACTTCTCCCTTTCTCAGAAGTCTTCCACCCCTATATTTTTTCCCATCCTTACCCCTGACCTGTGTCCAAAGTGATAATTTAGCGGTGGTAGTAAGGGGTCAGGATCAAAAAGAGTAAAGGGGATACACACACACACACACACACACACACACACACACACACACCAGATTGCTCTTGCACAGCAGAAACTCAGTGCCCTTATTGAAGTCCACTGCTTCAGAGAAGTCTTTTCTGACCTCAAGATTCCCTCACTCCCAGTCTGAGTTAAGCATGTCTTCATCTGTGCTACAACTATTGATGAACTTTACTAAATGGCACAAAATCTTTACGTGCCAATTTTCTATACTAAACATATGAGTTTCCCAAGGGATCTGACAGTATCTTATTCTTTTCCAATATATCCAATATCATATGGCACAATGTTTGAAACACTGTAGAAATGTAATAAATGCTTAAAAATAAATAAGATGTTGGGCTACATGGGTGGCTCAGTCAGTTAAGTGCTGGACTTGGGCTCAGGTCATGGTCTTGTGGCTCCTTGTCAGGCTCTGCACAGAGCATGGAGCCTGTTTTAGATTCTGTGTCTCCCTCTCTCTATGCTCATCCCCTGCTCATGCGCTGTCTTTCTCAAAAGTAAATAAGCATTAAAAGATTTTAAAAAAGATGTCTTCTCGAAATAAATTTGTGTCTCTTTAAACTTCAAAAAAATTTAATTTTAAGCAATTTATAAAATGAAAAGCTTATAAAAATGTATTATATTCCTTTTTAATGAAAAAAATACTGAACACAAGAGACTATGTCACACTGCTCATACTGGATAAACAACATGTGTTGTGGAAACAGCAAAACTGAGTTTAATTCCTTATTCTGACCATTTAAGATCCATATGATCTTGATCAAGTTATTTAATCACTCTAAAGTTCATTTTCCTCATGTGTAAAAATGGCAATAAGAAGACTACACATATAATTAAAAGGTTTTGTGAAGTCAAATTTAGTCAATAAATTAAAAAGTCTTAGAAAAGTACTTGGGATATACTAAGTGTTCAATTAATGTTAGCTATTACTATCTTAATCTTTTCCTTAATGATATCAAGAACTGACATAAGTGTATGTTTTATGCAATGCTTTAATAAAGTGATGCATTTAGAAGCTATTGGATATGTAAGGATGTTTGCCCTTCAGTTAAATGGCTTCACATTACCTGGGTTTTAAAATCATTATGTCTATAATTTTCCTGTTTTCTTTCTTGCTATCAGCTGATACTTCTTGCTAATACCAATGTCTCTCCATGGCATTCTCACTAAAATTTTTAATCTAAGATATTTAAAATTCTATGGACTAGGAAAACACATTACTAAGCTTCTTAGAATAGTGTGTAAAGTAATAAGGACTGTGAACAAAGTCTTAATCAAATTTTCATGTGGAGAAAAAAGTGTATGTTATTGCATGGACATACTGATTTCTCAGATGCATTTTGTGCTCTCTTCCTGAATGTCTACAGAAAGTACTCTAAGTTTCTGAGTAATAGACTTCTGGGATAATCAAAGTGGTATCTCACTAGTATGCCATCTGTAGAAAGATAGTATGACATAGTGAAAACAGCAAAGATAACACAGATCTAGAACCAAATTTTGATTTTATTTGCCTACATTAACTTGAGCAATTTGTTTAGCATTACTGCGCCTCACTTTCTTCACATTGAGAAAAAAACAGCCTTGAAAAAAAGAAGAAAAAAACAGTCCTAGAATAATAAGACATATAGGATTAGAAATTGTCTGTGTAAATGTGCCAATAAACACTAGGGCTCAATACACAATAATTATTAAAGTTATCTTCCATCCACCCATAGTTTTCTTTAGATCCATCATCCAAATATTTAAATATTTTAACCTTTTATAACTTTACATTTAACTCCCTGAAATACCTCTATTTTGGTTTATAACAAATCTAAATATTTTACTGGATCAGTAATGTCTTGATAAAATGAATTATCTCAGTCTACTTTTATTTTTAATCTCCATTTTAAAAATAATGTTGAACATTAAAATTTTAATCCAGTATGTTTAAATTATTTACAGGTAGTTTCAGTAAAAGAATGAAAATTTTCATCTCTTTTGTTCTCTGCCTTGATTTGAATTATTTGAATGGTTCTGGCTTATAGGCTAATACTCATCCACTGTGTATTCTGCTGATGGCTTTCTCTGAACAGTTCTGTCTCCATCTGTCTCCAAATCTGTCTTGAATTTTTCAAATAAATATTAATAAATTATAGATGTTTTTGTTAAACAGACTGAATCTTAATAATAAAAAGAAATAAGATAGAAGTAAAGGAGAACTATATAAAATTAATACATTCCATGCCAATTAATATGACATCAATAGTTTATCTAATTTTTAGGAAACCAGTACGCATACAGTTTATATTGTGAACAGTTCCTATTGCTTGATCTAGCTATTTTTCAATATTCAATCACAAATAGTGATATTTAACGTATATAGCAGGTTATAAATTCTAATTTAGATCACATCTTCCTTTTCTTGGAACAATAAACTACAATATTTATCATCATGTCACATACAAGACACATTGGGGCATCTTTTTTGATCCACTTCCAAATCAAGTCTAAATTAAGGCAGAATTGTCACTTTTATTCCTCTTGAAGATATCTAAAAATTTAGAGGTGGGGAAGGGAGGGAAACTGATATATTATGACAGGATGATTATCTCTGTCTGATTCATTACTCCTTAATTTGAGATGTCTACATTTTAAACTTCTCATTATTTGTCCTCTATAATGAAATATATCTTTCATATCTCTGGAACATATTTAAAATTAAATTTTAGTCTTTTAACATTTGAAAGTAGAGTCTCTACTATCTCAGATTCATTACTGATTTTGCTGTGTCACCTAAAATTTAATTATAAGGATGACACTTTAATCTTAGTGAAACTGGTTGGTTTATTATAAGTGAGGAACAAAAATGTCAACAGTCAGATCAGAGCTCCAGAAATATTTTTGATTTTTTCCAACAGAATAAGTTATATTAAATTGTAAATGTATGCAAAAATAAACTTCAATTGTTGTTCACATAGCTGTAAACATTCATAAGGGCAATGATACCTGACATTGTGGTTCCTTTTTAGGCACTTAATGACTTGTTGGATCATTAAACATCATTTGCTCCCTGCTTTTCATGGCTCCTCGAGCTAGTCATTAACTCCATAGTAAGGAATATGAACAATGGAATTATTGCTTAATTGTAGTTACAATCCATTCTCATCTGTTTAACATGTATCTATATAACTAATACCAGAAAGTTTATTATTTCTACTACAGTAGTGACTGATGGCTTCACTTAATGATTTTTAAATCAATATATTTTATAAGAGAAAATTGTTACAGATATAAATTGGATACACAGAATTTCATTTTTCAGTTTTTGGGAGGATAAACAAAATAAAACAATCCATATAAAATGACAATTTAAAACTGACACTTGAACCTTACTGAAAAAAATTAAAGTGGAAAGCTATATTTGAAATAAATTTTGCTTTCTGATTATTAATTAGCATAGTTTATATATGCTCACTTTTTACATTAAACTATGGTTGACATATATCATATTAGTTTCAGGTGAATAACATAGTGAATCAAGAATCTCATACATTAGGCAATACTCACCACAATAAATATAGTCACCATCTGTCACCATACAATGTTATTACAATATTATTGACTATATTACTTATGCAATACTTTTAATCCCTGTGACTTATTTATTTTATAACTGAGCGTGTACCTCAATATGCTTCAACTATTTTGCCCATTCCCATAGCCCCAACCCTTCTGGCAATCACCAGTAATGATTTCACTTATACATGGACTCCAAAAAACAAAACAAATAAACAAACAAAATATTACTGATTTTTGCTTCTTTCCCAATGGATAAATATGTGTTATATGAATACATATTCTATCATTTTAGTGGTAAAATATTTTAATGTGTATTTTTAAAGTAGAAATGTATACTATTTTAATTTAATGTATTTTTTAGATGCAGAAATCCTCAACAAAATATTAGCAAACTGAATCCTACAACACATTAAAAAATCATTGAGTGGAATTTATTTCAGGGATACAAGGTGGTTCAATGTTTACAAATCAATCAATATGATATATTGCATTAATAAGAGAAAGTATAAGAGTTCAGATGGCAGAGCAGCGTGGAGAACTTGAACTTGTCTCCTCCCTGAAACATAGCCAGATCAGCACCAAACCATTTTGAACACCTAGGAAATTGATCTGAGGATTAATACAATAATCTGCATAATCTGAGCCACAGAATTCAGCAGGAATTCACCCCAAAAGAAAGAATAGGAAGAAATGACAGCCAGGGGCTTACTCAACACAGATATAAGCAAGATGTCTGAACTAGAATTTAGAACCATAATAATAACAATATTAGTTGGGGTTGAAAAGAGCATACAATGCCTTTCTCAAAGATAAAAGAAATAAAATCGAGTCAGGATGAAATTAAGAAAACTATAACTGAGATGCAATCTTGAATGGAAAGGTGGACAAAGCAGAGGAGCAAATCAGTTATTTAGAAGATAAAATCATGAAGAATAATGAAGCAGCAAAAAAGAGAGAAACAAAGGCAATAGAGCATGATTAAAGACTTAGAAACACAGTGATTTATTAAAAAGGAATAACATCTGAATCATAGGAGTCACAGAAGATGAAGAGAGAGAAAAACATGCAGAAGGTTTATGGGAGCAAATTATAGTGGAAAACTTTCCTAATCTGGGGGAAGACACAGACATCAAAATCCAAGAAGCACAGAGAAATCCCATTGGATTCAACAAAACCCGACCATCACAAAGGCATACTGTAGTCAAATTCACAAAGGACACCGACAAGGAAAGAATTATGAAACCAGCAAGGGAAATAAAAAACCTTAACCTATAAGGGAAGATAGATCGGGTTCACAGCAGACTTATCCAAAGAAATGGGGCAGGCCAGAAAGGAGTAGCAGGATATATTCAAGGTGCTGAATTGGAAAAATATGCAGCCAAGAATTCTTTATCCAGCAAGGCTGTAATTCAAAGTAGAAGGAGAGATAAAGAGTTTCCCAGACAAACAAAAACTAAAGGAGTTCATGACCAATAAGTCAGACCTGCAAGAAATTTTAAGGGAGAAACTTTGAGTGGAGAAAAGACAAAACCAAACCAAACCAAAAAGACCAAAAGCAACAAAGACTAGAAAGGACCAGATAACATCACCAGAAATACCAACTCTACAGGATACACAATGGCGCTATATTCATAGCTTTCAGTACTCACTCTGAATGTCAATGTACTAAATGCTCCAATGAAAAGATATAGGGTATCAAAATGGATAAGAAAACAACCCCCCTCTATATGCTACCTACAAGAGACTCATTTAAGATCTAAAGAGGGGTGCCTCGGTGGCTTAGTCGGTTAAGCGTCCGACTTTCACTTAGGTTATGATCTTGCGGTTCGTGGGTTTGAGCCCCGCGTTGGGCTCTGTGCTGACTGCCAGCTCAGAGCCTGGAGCCTATTTCAGAGTTTGTCACTCCATCTCTCTCTGACCCTCCCCTGCTCGCGCTGTCTCTCTCTCTCTTAGAAATAAATAAAACATTAAAAAAAATTAAAAAAAAAAAAGACCTAAAGACATCTGCAGATTGAAAGTAAGGGGATAGAAAACCATATATCATGCTAATGATCATAAAAAGAAAGCTGGAGTAGCCATACTCATATCAGTCAAACTAGATTTTAAAACAAAGACTGTAACAAGAGATGAAGAAGGGCGTTATATTGTAATTAAGAGGTTTATCCACCAAGATATCTACAATTGTAAATATTTATGCCCTCAATAGAAAGCACCCAAATATATAAATAAATTAATCACAAACATAAAGAAACTCATTGATAATAATACCATAATAGTAGGGGGATTCAACACCCCACGTACAGCAATGGACAGATCATCTAAGTAGAAAATCAACAAGGCAACGATGGCTTTGAATGACATACTGGACCAGATGGATTTAACAGATAATTTCAGAACCTTTCATCTTAAAGCAGAATACACATTCTTGAGGCATATGGACCATTCTCCAGAATAGATCACATACTGGGACACAAATCAGTCCTCAACAAGTACAAAAAGGTTAAGCTCATACTTTGCATATTTTCAGAACACAACACTATGGAACTTGAAATCTACCACTAGAAAAAATTTGGAAAGACCATGCATCCTGGACATTAAAGAACATCATAGTAAAGAATGAATGGGTTAACCAAGAAAATAAAGAGGACATTAAAAAGTACATGAAAGCCCATGAAAATGAATACACAACAGCTCAAAACCTCTGGGATGCAGCAAAGGCAGGCATAAGAGGAAAGTATATAGGAATGCAGGCCTTCCTAAAGGAGGCCTAACCTTATATTTAAAAGACCTGGAAAAAAACAACAACAACAGAAAATTAAAGCCCAAAACCAGCAGAAGAAGGGAAATAATAAAGATTAGACCAGAAATCAATGATATAGAAGTCAAAAAAATAGAACAAATCAGTGAAACCAGATGCTGGTTCTTGGAAAGAGTTAATGAAATTGATAAACCTCTAGCCGGTATGATCAAAAAGAAAAAGGAAAGGACCTAAATAAATAAAATTATGAATGAAAGAGGAGCAATCACAAACAACAATACAGAAATACAAACAATCATAAGAGATTATGAGAAATTATATCCCAACAAGTTGTACAATCTGGAAGAAATGACCAAATCCTTAAAAACATATAAACTAACAAAACCAAAATTAAAAGAAATAAAAAATTTGGGGGCGCCTGGGTGGCTTAGTCGGTTGAGCGTCCGACTTTTGCTTGGGTCATGATCTCGCGGTTTGTGGGTTCGAGCCCCGCGTCGGGCTCTGTGCTGACTGCCAGCTCGGAGCCTGGAGCCTGTTTCAGTCTGTGACTCCCTCTCTCTCTGACCCTCCCCTGCTCACGCTGTCTCTCTCTGTCTCCTAGAAATAAAAAATTAAAAAAAAAATTAAAAAAAAAAGAAATAAAAAATTTGAACAGATACATAGCCAGTAAAAAAATTAAATTAATAATCAAAAATCTCCCAACAGGGGCACCTGGGTGGCTCAGTCATTTAAGTTTCTGACTTTGGGTAGGTCATTATCTCATGGTTTGTGGGTTTGAGCCCCATGTCGAGCTCTGTGCTGACAGCTCAGAGCCTGGAGCCTGTTTCAGATTCTCCCTCTCTCTCTGCCCCTCCCAAGCTCATGTTCTGTCTCTCTCTGTCTCTCAATAATAAATAAACATTTAAAGAAAAATTTTTAAATCTCCCACCAAACAAAATTCCAAGGCCAGATAGCTTTCCAGGGGAATTCTACCAAACATCTAGAGAAGAGCTAACACCTATTCTTTTGAAGCTGTGGAAAAAAAAAAAAGAAATGGGAGAAAAACTTCCAAACTCATTCTATAAGGTCAGCATTTCCTTGATTCCAAAACCAGACAAAGACAGCACCAAAAAGGAGAACTACAGACCAATTTCCCTGATGAACATGGATGCAAAGTCTTAACAGGATACTAGCAAACCATATGCAACAATACCTTAAGAGAATTATTCACCACAATCAAGTGGGGTTTATTCCTGGGATGTAGGGATAGTTCAATATCAGCAAACCAATCAATTTGATACATTGCATTAATAAAAGAAAGGGTAAGAACCACATGATCCTCTCTATAGATGCAGAGAAAGCATTTGAGAAAATACAGCATCCTTTCATGATAAAAACCCTCAAGAAGCTAAGGATAGAAGGACCATACTTCAAGATTATAAATGCCTTATATGAAAGACCCACCACTAATATCATTGTCAAGGGGGAAAAACTGAGAGCTTTCCCACTAAGGTCAGGAACATGACAAGGATGTCCACTCTCACCACTGTTATTCGACAGTGTTGGAAGTCTTAGCCTCAGCTTAGACAACAGAGTAATATAAGGCATCCAAAATAGCAAGGAGGAAGTCAAACGTTCACTGCTTGTAGATGACATGATAATACATGTGGAAAACCCAAAGGACTCCACCAAAAGACTAGAAATGATATGTGAATTCAGCAACATTGTAGGATGTAAAACCAATGTACAGAACTCAGCTGTTTTTCTATACACCAATAATAATGAAGCACCAGAAAAAGAAATCAAGGAAGTGATCCCACTTACAATTGCACCAAAAAACATAAAATACATAGGAATAAACCTAACCAGAGGGGTGAAAAATCTATGCATTGAAAACTATAGAAAGCTTATGAAAGAAATTAAGAAGACACACACAAAAAAATGGAAAAATATTCCATGTTCATGGATTGGAAGAACAAATAATGTTAAAATGTCAATACTATCCAAAGCAATCTACACATTCAATGCAATCTCTATAAAAATACCACCAGCATTTTCCACAGAGCTAGAAAAAACTATCCTATAATTTGTATGGAACCAGAAAAGACCCCGAAATAGACAAAGTGATTCAGAAAAAACAAAACAAACAAAAAACAAACCTGGAGGCATCATAATTCCAGACTTCAAGCTGTATTAGAAAGCTGTAATCACCAAGACAGTATGGTGCTGGCACAAAAACAGACACACAGATCGATGGAATAGAATAGAGAACCCAGAAATGGACCCAGAATATATGGCCAACTAACCTTTGACAAAGCAGGAAAGAATAGCTAATGGAAAAAAGATAGTCTCTTCAGCAAATGGTTCTGGGAAAACTGGACAGGGACATACAAAAAGAATTAAACTGGACCACTTTCTTATACCATACACAAAAGTAAACTCAAAATGGATAAAAGACTTAGATGTAAGACAGGAAGCCATCAAAATCCTAGAGTAGAAAACAGGCAACAACCTCTTTGATCTCAAATGCAGCAACTTTTTATTAGACATGTCTTGAGAGGCAAGGGAAACAAAAGCAAAAATAAACTATTGTCACCTAATCGAGATAAAAAGCTTCTGCACAGGAAGGAAACCATAAGCAAAGCTTAAGGCAATTGACAGAATGGGAGAAGATAGTTGCAAATATCATATCAGATAAATGGTTAGTATCCAAAATCTATAAAGAACTTATCAAAGTCAACAACACCCAGAAAACAATAAACCAGTGAAGAACTGGGTAGAAGATATCAATAGACACTTTTCCAAAAAAGATATCCAGATGGCTAACAGACATATGAAAAAATGCTCAACATCACTTGTCATCAGGGAAATACAAATCAAAACCAAGGAGTGGGGGAGAGGGAGGGAGGCAAACCATGAGAGACTCTTGAATGCTGAGAACAAGCTGAGGACTGATGGGGGTGGGAGGAGGGGAAGGAGGGTAATGGGCATTGAGGAGAGCACTTGTGGGGATGAGCACTGGGTGTTATATGGAAACCAACTTGACAATAAGCTATTTAAAAAAACACATTGAGATACCCCCTCACACCTTTCAGAATTGTTAAAACGAAACAACCATATTGGCAGAGATGCAGAGAAAGAGGAATCTTTTTGCACTGCCGGTGGGCATGTAAACTGGTGCAGCCACTCTGGAAAAACAGTGTGGAGAACTACCCTATGACACAGCATTTGCACTACTAGTTATTTATCCAAAGGTTACAGGAGTGCTGATTCTAAGGGTCACATGCACCCAGATGTTTATAGCAGCACTATCAACAAGAGCCAAAGTATAGAAAGAGCCCAAATGTCCATCAACTTATGAATGGATAAAGAAGATATGGAATATTTCTCGGTGATCAAAAAGAATGAAATCTTGCCATTTGCAACAACATGGATGGAACTAGAATGTATTATGCTAAGCAACATAAGTCAATCGGAGGTGTGCCTGGGTGGCTCAATCAGCTAAGCATCTGACTTCAGCTCAGGTCATGATCTCAGCGCTTGTGAGTTCGAGCCTCACATCAGACTCTGCTATCAGCAAAGAAGCCCGCTTTGGTTCCTGTCTCCCTCTCTCTCTGCTCCTTCCCAGCTTGTGCTTTCTCTCTGTCTCAAAAATAAATAAAAAGCATCAAAAAATTGTTAAAAAGTACAAGTCAGTCAAAGATAGATATCATATGATTTCATTCATATGTGGAATTTAAGATAGAAAACATGAACATAAGGGAAGGGAAGCAAAAATAAGATAAAAACAGAGAGGGAGAAAAACTATAAGAGACTCTTACATACAGAGAACAACCAGGGTTGCTGGCAGGGTGCTGGGTAGGGGCGAAGGGATTAAAGGATGAGGGTCAATAAGGAGGACACTTGATGCGATGAGCACTGGGTGTTATATGTAAGTGAGGAATCATTAAATTCTACTCATGGAATTAAAATAATTTTTAAATAAAGAAATAGGCAGAAGATATAAACAGACACTTCTCCAAAGAGGACATCCAGATGGCCAACAGAAAAATGAAACGATGCTCAGCATCCCTCCTCATCAGGGAAACACAAATCAAAACCACACTGAGATACCACCTCACGCCAGTCAGAGTGGCTAAAATGGGCCAATCAGAGAACGCGAGATGCTGGCGAGGATGTGGAGAAACGGGCACCCTCCTACACTGTTGGTGGGAATGGAAACTGGTACAGCCCCTCTGGAAAACAGTGTGGGGGTTCCTCAGGAAGCTAACAATAGAACTCCCCTATGACCCAGCAATAGCACTGCTAGGAATTTACCCAAGGGATACAGGACTGCTGATGCATAGGGGCACATGTACCCTAATGTTCATATAGCAGCACTCTCCACAATAGCTAAAACATGGAAAGAGCCTAAGTGTCCATCAATGGACGAATGGATCAAGAAGATGTGGTTTTATCTATACAATGGAATACTACATGGCAATGAGAAACAATGAAATCTGGCCATGTGTTAGCAACATGGATGGAACTAGAGGGTGTTATGCTGAGCGAAATAAGTCAGGTAAAGAAAGACAAATACCATATGTTGGCACATATAGGAGGATTAGGAGGAACTTCATGGAGGACCATGAGGGAGAAGAATGGGGAAAATAGTGGGGAAGAGGGAGGGAGCCAAACCATGAGAGACTCTTGAATGCTGAAAACAAACTGAGGGCTGATGGGGGGGGAGGGAAAGGGGGTGATGGGGGATGATGGGCATGGAGGAGGGCACCTGTGGGGATGAGCACTGGGTGCTATATGAAAACCAACTTGGGGCACCTGGGTGGCTTAGTCGGTTAAGCGTCCGACTTTCACTTGGGTCATGATCTCGCAGTTCGTGGGTTCGAGCCCCGCTTTGGGCTCTGTGCTGACTGCCAGCTCAGAGCCTGGAGCCTGTTTCAGTCTGTGACTCCCTCTCTCTCTGACCCTCCCCTGCTCACGTTGTCTCTCTCTCTCTCTCTCTCTCTCTCTCTCCTAGAAATAAATAAAATATTAGAAAAAAAAAAAGAAAACCAACTTGACAACAATTTAAAAATAAATAAATAAATAATAAAATTAAAAAACAAGAGAAAGGATAAAAACCAGACTATCGTCTCACAATATGCAGAAAAACATTTGACAAAGTACAACATCCATTCATGATAAAAACTCTCAACAAAGCATTTGACAATGTGCAATATCTATTTATGGTAAAATCTCTCAACATCGTAAGTTTAGCAGAAACATACCTCGACATAATAAAGGCCATATGTGATAAAACCACAACTAACATCATACTCAATGGGGAAAAACTGGGAGCTTTTCCACTAAGGTCAGGAAGAAGACAGGGATGTCCACCCTCACCACTGTTATTGAACATAGTACTGGAAGTCCTAGCCTCAGCAATCAGACAATAAGCCACTTCTTTAATTTTTTCAATGTTTTGTAAGGATTCTTTCTTTGAAACCAGAGAATAAACCCTTTCTCTTAAAACAAAAATATAGATGGTTGTGTGGGTGAGGGGGGAGATGGGCATGGAGGAGGGCACTTGTGGGGATGAGCACTGGGTGTTAATTGGAAACCAACTTGACAATAAACTATTTGTAAAAAAAAAAAAAAAAAAAAGAAAAGCCTATATATTTCAAGGATCTCATAGTAGTCTTATGAGGAACATTACTAAATTTGTCAAACGCTCTAATAAAATTACATATTCTCTATTGAAAAAAATAAAATAAAACAAAAATATAGAATAAAAAATACCCCAGTAGAGCAGATAATTGAAACTAAGAGTTGGTTTTTTGAAAAAAAAAAAAAACAAAATTGATAAACTATAGCCAGGCTTCTCAAAAAAAGAAAAGAGAGAGGACACAAATGGATAAAATCACAAGTGAAAATGGACTTATCACAACCAACCCCTCAGAAATACAAGCAATTATCAGAGAATACTATGAAAAATTATATGCCGACAAACTGGACAATCTGGAAGAAATGGACAAATTCCTAGGCACCCACACACAACCAAAACTCAAGTGGGAAGGGATAGAAAATCTGAACAGACCCATAGCTAGTGAAGAAATTGAATCAGTTATCAAAAATCTCCCAATAAATAAGCTTCCTAGGGGAATTCTACCAGACAGTTAAAGCAGAGTTAATACCTATCCTTCTCAAGCTGTTCCAAAAAATAGAAATGGAAGAAAAACTTCTGGACTCATTCTATGAAGCCAGCATTACCTTGATTCCCAAACCAGACAGAGACCCCACAAAAAAAGGAGAATTACAGGCCAATATCTCTGATGAATGCGGATGCAAAAATTCTCATCAAGATACCAGCAAATAGAATTCGACAGCATATAAAGAGAATTATTCACTATGATCAGGTAGGATTCATTTCTAGACTGCAGGGCTGGTTCAATATTTGCAAATCAATCAATGTGATACATCACATCAATAAAAGAAAGTATAAGATCCTTTCAATAGATGCACAAAAAGCATTTGACAAAACACAGCATCCTTTTTAATAAAAACTCTCAAGAAAGTCCAGATAGATGGAACATAACTTAATATCATAAAAACCATACATGAAAGACCCACCACTAATATCATCCTCAATGATGAAAAACTAAGAGCTTTTCCTCTAAGATCAGGAAGAAGACAAAGATTTCCACTCTCACCATTTTTATTCAACATAAACATACTTCTAGCAGGAGCAATCAGACAAGGAAAAGAAATAAAAGGCATCTAAACTGGTAAAGAAGAAGTAAAATTTTCACTATCCACAGTTGAGATGATACTATATACAAAAAATCCTAAAGACTTCATTAAAAAACTATTAGAACTGATTAATTTAGTAAAGTCACAGGATACAAAACTAATATACAGATATCTGTTGCATTTCTATACATTCATAATGTATTATCAGAAAAAGAAATTAAGAAAATAATCTCATTTACAATTGTACCAAAAAGAATAAAATAGCAAGAAGTAAACTTAAACAAGAAAATGAAAGACCTGTACTCCAAAAACTACAAAATATTGATTAAAAAATAGAAGATGACACAAACAAATGGAATCTATCTTCATGGATAGGAAGAATCAATATTGTTTAAATGTCTATGCTACCCAAAACAATTTACAGACTCAGTGCAATCCCTATCAAAATACCAATAGCATTTTTTTCACAGAACTAGAACAAATAATCTTAAAACTTGTATGTAACTACAAAAGACCCCAAATGGCCAAAGCAATCTTGAAACAGAGGACATAACTGGAGGTTATCAAAAACACAGATTTTAAGGTACACTTCAAAGCTACAGTAATCAAAACTTTGTATGGTACTGACACAAAAACAGACACATAGTTCAATAAAACTGAATAGAGAGTTCAGAAATAAGCCCATGCTTATTAAACCAATTAATCTATGACAAAGAGGGAAAGAGTACACAATGTAGAAATGACAGTCTCCTCAACAAATATACTGGGAAAACAGGTCAGCTATATGGAAAAGAATGAAACTGGACCACTTTCTTACACCATACACAAAAATGAACTCAAATGAATTAAAGATCTAAATGTGAGATCTGAAACCATAAAACTCCTTGAAGAACACATAGGCTGTAATCTCTTTGACATCAGCCATAAAAACATTTTTCTACATATGTCTCCTTAGGTAAGGAAACAAAAACAAAATTAAAGTATTGGGATTACACCTAAATAAAGAGTTTTTGCACAGTGAAGGAAACCATCAAGGAAACAAAAAGCAACCGACTGAATAAGAGAAGATATTTGCAAATGATATATCTGATAAGAAGTTAATATATATAAAAAGACACTACACATATCACGGAAAACATCCCATTACAAAATGAGCAAAGGACCCAAAAAGACATTTTTTCAAAGAAGACATACAGTTGGTCAACAGACCCTTGAAAAGATGTTCAACCTCACTAATCACCAGGGAAATGCAACTTAAAACGACAATGAGATACCACTTTACACCTGTTAAAATGGCTGAGGTAAAAAACACAAGAAATAACAAGTGTTGGTAAGGATGTAGAGAAAAAAGAACCCTCATGCACCATTGGTAGGAATACAAATTAGTGCATCCTCTGTGGAAAACAACATGGAGGTTCCTCAAAAAATTAAAAATAGAATATCTGTATGATAACAGTAATTCCACTACTAAGTATTTACCCAAAGGAAATGAAAACACTAATTCAAAAAGATTGCACTCATATGTTTATTGTAGCATTATTTGTGATAGCCAAGATATGGAAGCTACCCATGTCCATCCATAGATAAGTGCATAAAGAAGACGTGGGGTGTGTGTGTGTCTGTGTATGTGTTTACATATGTGTATATTTATGTATATACACACAATGGAATATTACTCAACCAAAAGAAAACTGAAATGTTGCCATTTGAGACTACATGGATAGACCTAGAGGGTATAATGCTAAGTGAAATACACAGACAATGATGAATGCCATATGATTTCACTCATATGTGGAATTTAAGAAAGACAACAAATGAACAACAACAACAACAAAAAGAAACAAAGAAACAAAAAACAGACCCTTAAATACTGGTGGTTGCAAGTGTTTAGAGTATAACACTATATGTCAATTATACTTTAATAAAAAATTAAAACTTTAAACATATTTAATTTAAAAAACAAAAAATTAATTTTGAAGTTTAGATAAATAATAAACTTGGGACATATACCAAAATTTTAAAAAATGAGTATACAGTGGGGAATAAAACAAACAAAAATCCTCAAATTAGTAGAGCTTTTGTTCTGGAAGTGGGAGACAGACAATTAGAGCATAAATATGTAAAATGTGTAAGAATTCAAATGCTGATGAGTGCTATAGAGAATAATAAAGCAAACAATTGACAGAGTCCTTGTGGAGAATTGAAATTTAAAACAACATAGATAAGGAAAGCTTCAATGAGAAGATACACTTGAACTAACACGTGAAGGAGATGAGGTAGCTATATATACATTTTGCTGTATTGCAGGAAGAGGGAAAGGAAGGGCAAAGGCCTTGTGACAGGAGTATACCAGGTATGTTCAAGAAGCAAGACATTGGCTGGTATGCCTGAATTAGGGTGAATGAGAGAAAGAATAATAGGAGATTATGTCAGAAAGTCAAAAAAAAAAGCCAGATAGGGCATGGCCTAGTTTTCATTGTTATGGAAAACCATTAAAGTGCTTTCAGAACAGAAATGACATGATCAGGCTGCTAAGACTATGAATGGGAAAGGTAGAAGTAGCAAGGCTAAGATACTATTACAATTATTAAGATGAGGAATAATGATGGGCTAGATAAGTTTTGGCACAGTAGATATTGTGAGATGTTCAATTATGATATACTTGGAAGCAAAATTAATAGGATGTCCAAATATTTGTAAAATATGGTATAAAAAATGAGTGGAGTCAAAGATGACTATAAGGTTTTCTACCTAAGCAATTATAAAAGTGAAGTTATTATTTACTGAGGAGAAGCAGATTTGGGGATGGGGAATATTTAGAGTTGGGTTTTAAATAAATTACATTTTCAATGCATAATAGATATGAAAGGGGAGATTTGCCTCCTCAGGTAGGCAGTTGTGTATATGATTTCTGAGATCAAGGTATGGGTTAAAAATATAGAAAGCACTTATATCTTGAGACTGGATGAGATCACTGAGAGAGTGAGTATAAATAGAAAAGTGAAGTATTCCAAGAACTAACCTCAAGACCACTCCAAAGTTTAGAGGCCAGAGAGTAAAGAAGGAACCAGCAAAGGAAATCAGAAGAAGTAATCACTAAGGTATGAAGAAAACCAAAAGAATATTTCCCCAGAAGTCATGTGAAGAATGTGTTTCAAGGGGAAGGGAATTAATAATCAATTGTGTCAAATAGATATGTCGAGACAGATAAGGATTGAGAATCAAGAAATGGAGTTAATAAAATAGAGGTCATAGGTGACTTTGGTAAGAGACATATCAGTGGAATGATAGGAGCTTCATTGGAGTGGGATCCAGAATGAAATGGGAAGAACTGAAGACAGTAAGTGACATTCTCTTTTCTTAAGGAGTTTATTTGTCAAGAAGGACAAAATGTGGTTGCAGCTGAAAGGGTATCAAAGGATGTTGTGTGTAAAAAAATGTTTTTAGTTTTTGTTTTTTCCCAAGATAAAAGGATATCTCTGAGTTGATATTTTACAAAAGAGAAATTTGTAATGTTGGAGCAACTTTGGAAAAATTGGTGAAAGCTTGTCTTTGAACTTGCTAGAGGGAACAGGATCTAATGGACAAATAGAGGGTTTAGTTTTCTCCTAGAAACACAATTCATCTATAGAAGGGAAGACATTTGAGTACAGATGTTGTTATAGGCAGATGGACAGATATGGTGATGGGAGCTTCTGGAAATTCATTTCCAATTGTTTCAATTTTCTCAGTGAAACTGGAAGAAAGATTGCCACCTGATGATGAGAAAGAGGGAAAAAATGATAGAGATTTGTGAAGAATAGAGGGTAGGCGTAAAATAGTCATTTTGGTGAGTAAGAAGGTGAATGAAAGCAACCTGTCCTGACAAATCAAAAAAAATTTTTTTGGAGAATCTTGGCCCACTTTTCCATGTAAAAATCTGACTTTCAATTGCACTCTTTCATATGTGGGAAGGGAGGCTGAACAAACATTCACAAGAAGTAACTAAATTTCAAGTGATGGCATGATGAAAAGGCAAGCTGCTATTACTGAGCATCTATTATATACAAAACATTTTACATACATAAACTCTAATTCCCACAACAACCCTGCAAAGTTCTTAAGTATTATTATACTGTATTCACAGGAAAAATAAACCAACTTTAGAGAAGGTAATTTAGTTGAGATTCCACAACTAAGAGCATCACATTATCACTTAAACTCAGATATTTTTCTTTTGAAAGAGCATTTGAAAGTGATCACCATACTTCAGTGGCTTTTAGTCTTTTTTCCGTGCCAAGACATCTGAGAAATAGATAAATTCTCATAAGTAACAGTAGAACTGTGTTCCCGTCAGTAATAAGGAAGAAGTTTGAGCAAGACTGTCCAAGGGAAGCATAGTTTGAAAAAAGAAATAGATAATTTTGAAATGGTTGGAGATCTCTCTTAGTACAAAAGAAAAATGCCTCTCACCTTCAGTCTCTTTTGTTCAAGCTCATTCTCCTTAATGGACAAATTTAACATAATTCTATTTCTCTGAATGTATTTTCAACTTGTAAAGCCTTCTCATTTAAATGTGTCACTGTTTTTGTTAGAGTTTTCAAATACTTATATAAATATGTCATGTTTGATATAAAATATTTTAAAATAAGCTCAATAAAAAATGCAAACCCCCGTGCCTAAATGAATGCATACCAAGGTATGATGAGAAATTGCAGAAACAGAACAGTCCTTATTCAGTGACAATTGAGGACTTGTGGAAAATGGGAAAGATGCTTCAAAACTAGGAATGACGCTTTATCAATACTCCAGGAATATCTAATGACATTGACATCAACCCTCAACAATATTCTGTATCATTCATATGAAGACACAAGATGACTTAGAAAAATAGATAGAGACTCTTAAAGCCAACACTGATTTTCTAAAACTAACATATTAGATTATTATTTCCTGACTGGGTGCTCAAAGAAACAGAGTACATTTCTTCAAATTAAATTTGACTAGGCTCTTCAGGTTATCATTATGAAAAGATTGAGAAGTATACACTTTACGGTAGTACAAATAGGTAAAAAGTAAATATTTACATAACTGCTACTGAAAGAATATAGGCTGATTTGGACAACTGGCAGGGATAGGGGCCTATGCTTTACCTTATGCAGAAAGGAACACCCATATATGTGATTTGGAATTCTTCTCTGAGGAAAATTTGTCATTTTGCCACTATTTATTAAATCATTTATTAGTGCCAACCTAAATTATAAAGTTTTTTAATGTTTTATTTATTTCTGAGAACGAGAGAGAGAGAGAGAGACAGAGACAGCGTGAGCAGGGGAGGGTCAGAGAGAGAGAGGAGACACAGAATCTGAAACAGGCTCCAGGCTCTGAACTAGCTGTCAGCACAAGCCCAAATGCAGGGCTCGAACCCACGAAGCGTGAGATCATGACCTGAGCCGAAGCCAGACGCTTAACAGACTGAGCCAACCAGGTGCCCCATTGCCAACCTGAAATATAAATGGCAGGACAGAGGTATAGTTGTTTACAGATGTAGAAGAGGAGTTAAAAGTAAGAATGGTGCTATGGTCAGTTTTTTCCTGCCTTTTAAGTAATAAATCATCTTGCTATTACCACAATCCCTACATCATGATGCAAGTTGACTTCTACCTTATATATTTATTTCTGCTGTGGAAGTACTGTGCATCTGACAAAGATTATAACCTAATATTCTTTTTTATTTTAAATAAACATTTATAAAGCAAAAAGTAAAATATTGCATCCAATAAGAGAATAAACATTACCTAAAAATATATACAGAACACTAATTAAAACAAACGATTTGTTAGATAAACACATCTCAATAATCTTAAATACAAATTATACAGTATATGTTTGCTGATCACAGAAACATTAAATTAGGACTTAATACCTGGAAGATATCTGGAAATTTATAAAATATTTATAAATTAAACAACATGTTTTGAGATAAACCATAGGTCAAAAAAGAATTCACAAAAGAAATTATAAAAAGTTTTGAATTTAATGAAAATTAGAAGAAAACATATCGAAAATTATACAGTTCAAATAATACAATATTTAGCAAGAAACTCATAGCTTTAAATGCTCATATATTTTTAAAAGTCTAAAAGCAGTGATATAAATTACCATCTCAGAAAGATGAATATAAATAAAACAGCAAGCTATCCTAGTTAAGAAGGAGGGAAATAAATTTAAGAATGGTAACCAGTGATGGCACAAAAACAGACACATAGACCAATGGAATAGAATTGAGAACTCAGAATTGGACCCAAAAATGTACAGCCAACTAATCTTTGACAAAGCAGGAAAGAGTATCCAATGGAAAAAAGACAGCCTCTTTAACAGATGGTGCTGGGAGAACTTGTCAGCAACATGTAGAAGAATGAAACTAGATCATTTTCACACATCATACACAAAAATAAACTCAAAATGGATAAAGGACCTGAACGTGAGACAGGAAACCATCAAAACCCTAGAGAAGAAATCAGGAAACAACCTTCTTGACCTCCACTGGAGCAATTTCTTACTTGACACATCCCCAAAGGCAAGGGAATCAAGAGCAAAAATAAACTATTGGGACTTCATCAAGATTAGAAGCTTCTGCACGGCAAAGGAAACAATCCATAAAACTAAAAGGCAACCGACAGAATGGGAAAATATAGTTGCAAATGACCTATCTGATAAAGCGCTAGTATCCAAAATCTATAAGGAACTCACCAAAGTCCACACCCGAGAAACAAACAACTCAGTGAAGAAATGGGCAGAAGATATGAACAACACTTCTCCAAAGAGGACATCCAGATGGCCAACAGACACATGAAACGATGCTCAGCATCCCTCCTCATCAGGGAAATACAAATCAAAACCACACTGAGATACCACCTCACACCAGTCAGAGTGACTAAAATGAGCAAATCAGAGAACTCTAGATGCTGGCGAGGATGTGGAGAAACGGGCACCCTCCTACTGTTGGTGGGAATGTAAACTGGTACAGCCCCTCTGGAAAACAGTGTGGAGGTTCCTAAGGAAACTAACAATAGAACTCCCCTATGACCCAGCAATAGCACTGCTAGGAATTTACCCAAGGGATACAGGAGTGCTGATGCCTAGGGGCACATGTACCCCAATGTTCATAGCAGCACTCTCAACAATAGCTAAAACATGGAAAGAGCCTAAGTGTCCATCAACGGACGAATGGATCAAGAAGATGTGGTTTATCTATACGATGGAATACTACATGGCAATGAGGAAGAATGAAATCTGGCCATGTGTAGCAACATGGATGGACCTTGAGGGTGTTATGCTGAGCGAAATAAGTCAGGCAGAGAAGGACAAATACCATATGTTTGCACATATAGGAGGATTAGGAGGAACGTAACAAAGGACCATGGGGGAGACAAAGGGGAAAAATAGTGGGGCAGAGGGAGGGAGGCAAACCATGAAAGACTCTTGAATGCCGGGAACAAACTGAGGGCAGATGAGGTGGGGGAGGGGGAGGAGGGTGATGGGCATGGGTGAGGGCACTTGTGGGGATGAGCACTGGGTGTTATATGGAAACCAACTTGACAATAAACTATAAAAAAAAAAAAAGAATGGTAACCAGTGAAATAGAAAAGAGACAAACAATAGAGAAAACCTAATAAAACCAAAAGCTGGTTCTTTGAAAATCTAAACAAACTAATAAACTTCCAACTAATTGATTAAGATTCAAATTAGAAATACGAGAAATAAAGCAGAGGTCATCATTATTAATCATACAAAATTTAGGGGCGCCTGGGTGGCTTAGTTGGTTAAGCGTCCGACTTTCGCTTAGGTCATGATCTCGCGGTTCGTGGGTTCGAGCCCCGCGTCGGGCTCTGTGCTGACTGCCAGCTCAGAGCCTGGAGCCTGTTCCAGTCTGTGACTCCCTCTCTCTCTGACCCTCCCCTGCTCACGCTGTCTCTCTCTCTCTCTCTCTCCTAGAAATAAATAAAAATTAAAAAAAATCATACAAAATTTAAAAGAATAAAAGACTTATAAGAATTTATGATAATAAATTTGAAAACATAGATGAAAAGAACCCACTTCTTGAAAGACTTAAAATCACTAAAATTGACACAAAAATTAAAAAACATGAATAACTTTATATTTATCAAAGAAATTGAATTTGTAACTGATAACATTCTTACTAACAAAATTCAATGCCCAGACTGTTTCATAGGTATTCTTTCAAATAATTAAAGAAATAATACAAAGCCCACAATTTTTTTCTCAAAATGTATAAGATAAAAGAACTCTTCTCAACCCATTCTCAGAGTTCAATATTGTCTTTATTCTAAAGCCAGACAATATTATAAGAAAATTATACACGAGGGGTGCTTGGGTGACTCGGTTAGTTAATCATCAGAGTTCAGCTCAGGGAATGATCTCACAGTTCATGAGTTTGAGCCCTGCGTTCAGCTCTCTGCTGACAGCTCAGAGCCTGGAACCTGTTTCAGATTCTGTGTCTCCATCTCTCTGTCTCTCTGCCCTTCCCCTACTCATACTCTGTCTGTCTCTCTCTCTCAAAAATAAACATGAACAAAAAT
Source organism: Proteles cristata cristata (assembly GCA_017311185.1). Classification (NCBI taxonomy): domain Eukaryota; kingdom Metazoa; phylum Chordata; class Mammalia; order Carnivora; family Hyaenidae; genus Proteles; species Proteles cristata. The sequence goes on along the minus strand of JAESUZ010003610.1, from coordinate 35,066 downwards.
TTAAAATAAAGATAATTACAGACCAATATTCCTGATGAGCACAGACTCAAAAATCATTAACAAAATATTAGAAAATCAAATACAAAAAAGATATTAGACAATACATTCTGATCAACTGGATTTATCCTGGAGATGCAAGTTTGATTAACACTCAAAAAATAAATCAAAGTAGTTCTCCATATTAACATAATGAGGGGAAAAAACTCCAGAGAATCATTACAACTTAATAAAGATGTGCAAGATAAAAACCATTGTTACACTGAAAACTCAGATATTGCTGGATAAAGGAAAGAAAACCTAAATGAATTTACAGACACACCATGCTCATTGATTGGAAGACTCAGCATTAAGATGTCAATTCTTCCTAGCTGATATGTAGATTTGATGCAATTTTAACAAATATCTCAGCAGTCTTTTTCATAGAAACTGACAAGTTGCTTCTAAAATTTATATGGAAATGCAAAGGACACAATGCCAAAACAATTGTGAAAATAAAGACAAAAATGAAGGAATTGTTCTACCTCTTTCTTAATATATTTCTATAACAATCAAAAGAGTGACATATTGCTGCAAAAACAGATCTACAGATCAACGAATCAGAATAAATAGTCCAGATATAGACCTTCACATTTATGGCCAATTGGTTTTCAACAAAAATGTCAAGATAATTCAGTGGGGAAAGCTTTTCAAAAACTGGTGATATGGATAATGGATATGGATATCCATGTAGGGGAAAAAAATGAAGCTTCATCATTATCTGATATACCCCAAAAGAAATTTGAAATGGATCATAAACCCAAATGTATAAGTAAATCTATAAAAACATTTGGAGGGACGCCTGGGTGACTCAGTTGGTTGAGCATCTGACTTGGGCTCAGGTAATGATCTCACCACTTGTGGGTTCTAGCTCCGGTGTTGGGCTTTGTGCTGACAGCTCAGAGCCTGGAGCCGGCTTCGGGTTTTGTATCTCTCTGCCCCTTTCCCACTCGCACTCTGTCTGTCTCTCTCTAAAAGTAAATAAACATAATAGTAAAAAAAAATTAAGAAATCATTTGGAGAAATGAGAAGAAAATTTTTGTGAATTCAAGTAAGGCAGAACTTTATGAGATAGGGCACAAATGTCACAAATTATAAAAGAAAAACTAAATTTGATTTCAACAAAATTAAAAATGTCTGCTTTCAGAAAGACAGGATTAGGAAAATGAAAAGCAGGTTTTTGCAGCAAGAACTTAGAAGAATATTCCCAATGCATATATCAGATAAAGAGTTTATATCAAGAGCATATAATTATAATTCATACAATATGACAAATAGATGAAAGACAACTCCCATTAAAAACAGGTAAATGATTTGAACAGACACTGCATAACAAAAGATAAGAATCTTCTAGGTATGCAAATTTTGAAGTGTTCAATATCATTAGTCATCAAAGAAATGCAAATGAGAATCACAATGTAATATCATTACATACTCAGTAAAATGTGTAAAATTAAAAGCTGACAGGTATTCACACCTTTAGCTTTTCTATTCCTAATAGGAATGTAAAACGGTACTTCCATTTTGGCAGTTTATTGTCGTATGAAACACATTTGCACTTACTATATGAGCCAGCAATTCCGATACTAGCTATTAGCTTCCAAGAAATAAAATACATTCAGAGACTTGTACAAAAATGTTCCTAGCAGCCTAATTTATAATATCCCCAAATCTAGAAATAACCCAAATATACATCAACAGGTGAATGAATAAACCAACTGTAGTATTTCCATAAATGGAATATTACTCAGAAGCAATGAAGGAATACAACTAAAACATACAAAAACTATATGAATCTATAAAGAATTATGCTTATTTAAAAACAGTTTTAAATATTTGTTCATTTTTGAGAGTGAGAGAGACAGAGTGTGACCAAGGGAGGGACACAGAGAGAGAGGGGGGCACAGAATCTGAAGCAGGCTCCAGGGTCTGAGCTGTCAGCCCAGAGCCCGACCCAGGGCTCAAACTCAAGGACTACAAGATCAGGACCTAAGCTGAAGTCCAACACTTAACTGACTGAGCCACCCAGGGACTCTTAAAGCATTATGCCTATTAATGGACTGAATGTTTGTGTCCCTCTAACATTCATATGTTGAGACCCTAACCTCCAATGGGCTGTATGTATCTGGAGGTAAGACCTCTAAGGAAGTAATTAAAATTATATAAGGTAATAAAGATGAGACTTTAATCCAATAGGAATAGTATCCTTATTAGAAGAGACACCAGAACACTATCTTGCTCCCTCTCACTGTCTCTCTTGTACTTCCTTTCTCATTCATGCATTTGTGCTCTCTCTTGATCTCTGCATAACACACTGAGGAAAAGCCATGTAAGAATATGGCTGTCTGAAAGCCAGGGATAGAGCTCTCATTGGAAACTGACCCTGCTGACACCTTGATCTTGAACTTCTCTGGAACTGTGAGAAAATAAATTTCTGTTATTTAAGGTACCCAGTCTGTGGCATTTTATTTTGGCAGCCTGAGCAGACTATCATTGTCAATGCATGTAAAAATCCATATACAAGAGAATACATAATGTTTGATACCATTTATATGAAGTTACAGAATAGAGGAAAAAAAACTAATGACACAAATCAAATCAAGGATTTCCTGAACCTAGTCAGTAAGACTAAATAGGATGAGGTAGGGAAACTTTTGGGGTGATAGACATGTGCTAAATCTTTATTATGGTGATAGTTACACAGCGTTTTAATTTGTCAAAACTCATAAAGTATTTTTTAAAATTTATTTTCTAGAAAGAGAGACAGCGTGAGAAGGGGAGGGTCAGAGAGAGGGAGACACAGAATCCAAAACAGGTCCAGGCTCTGTGCTAGCTGTCAGCACAGAGTCCGACGCCAGGCTCGAACCCACAAACTCGGAGATCATGATCTGAGCCGAAGTCGGCCACCCAACTGACTGAGACACCCAGGCACCCTGAAAAGTATTCTTAAAGCGTGGATGTTTTGCTATGTGTCAATCATGCTTCAATGAAACCTTGTTTTGTCAGTCGAGCATCTGACTCTTGATTTCAGCTCTGGTCATGATCTAGGGTCCTGGGATCAAGCCCTGAGTTGGGCTTTACACTGAATATGGAGCCTGCTTGAGATTCTATCTCTCCCTCTCTTCCCTTCTCCCCTGTTCACTATCTCTCTCTAAAAAAATTAAATTAAAAACACTAAAAGTTTTTTTAAATTTCACGTTTACATCTGTGAGTTTTCCCAACTTTTTTTTTGTTATTTATCTCTAGTTTTATTCCATGTGGGAGCAAACCAAATGTGTATAAACAGAAGACTGAATAAATATATACATATATATGTACATATATGTCCATATAATGGTTTACTACAGTACAGTGAAACTGAATAAGTAATAATTATGTGCAATGATATGGATAAATATTTCAAACATGAAGCTGAATGAAAAAATAAATCACAACAGATTTAAGTCATATAACAGCTCAGAAAAAAAATCTAATCTATGGTGTTAGAAATAAGGACAGTGGTAGCTTCGGGGAAATTGGGTACTTCATGATCTGAGGAGTAGTTACATGGATGTGTTAGTTTTTTAAGTTTATTTATTTTGAGAAAGAGAGAGAGGGATAGAGAGATATCAGGGGAGGGGCAGGGAGGAAAGAGAGAGAGAGAGAGAGAAAGAGAGAGAGAGAGAGGGAGAAAGAGAATCCCAAGCAGGCTCCATGCTTGGCTCACAGCTCAATGTGGCGTTCGATCCCATGACTGTAAGATCATGACCCCAGCCAAAATCAAGAGTCAGACACTTAACTGACTCAACCACACAGGCGCCCCTGGATGTATTAACATTTTAATAATTAATTGAGTTATGATATGTGCATGTCTTTGAACAATTCACTAAAAAAATTAAATATATAAAAAGATAGATAGTAGACAAGTATTAGTAGGTTTATTGGAAATGAATCATTTTCTGAATTTCAGATTTAGATATCGAATTGTACAATTGCCTTGCCATAGTGATAGAGTTCTTTCGAATTTTTCTATACTGGGCCAAAGAGAGAGGGAGAGGGAGAGAAAGAGGGAGAAACCTAGAATGTCTTAAAGTTTAGACTCGGAAGGTACCTCTTTTAGTGCCATTAGGATTTCTGAAATAGGAATGTTTAGAGTAGTATATAGAAATAATGGCTAACGTTCTTGATAGAAAACATGTTGTAACTCTGACTCTAAAGTGCATTTGGGCTGCCAGTAACACTTCTTAAAATCAGACACTTTAAAAATAACAATCTGTGTCTTATTCAATTTTTATATGCAGGTAGTCAGTTTCAGTGCTGCACACCTTCTATTTTAGAGCAATCATCCATAACTTTGAGATAGGAAGCACATGCTACCCATTTTTCAATATGAATATTCAGGATATAGAGTAAGATTTTTTCCAGTAAGAATAACAAATCAACCTCATGTTTTGGACATTATTTTGATTTGCAAATGCTTTTATTCTGTTCTTCTAAGTTTCAGCATCTTTCCCATAGACAGCAGAGGATTTGAAGAAATGTCCCATTGTCATTCTTTCTTGTTTTTCTTGTTTTGAGAAATAGTGTTCTTTTAATAATGCTCATATTACAACTATGTTATATACATATGTATGAAACTTTATATCTAATATCACAATTAGTATGGTATCTTCCAGGAGTTTTAATTTCAATATGTTAATGTTTTTTTTGAAGATGATTTAGGTTAATTCTGATGTTTTGGGGGTTCAGGAGATCTCACTATGCTGATTAATCTACAATCTTCAACATATATATATAATATATATATACTTATATATAAGTTGCAGTAAATATATATATTTATATTATACATTCATATATACAATGTATATCATATATAAGTCTATACATTATATATTCTTATATAAGTATATATACTTACATATATATAAGTTGTAGTAAATATATATATATAATACAAATATATATTTGTATTATATATTCTTATACATATAATACATTATTATATATATACATTCTTATAGATATAAGAATACTACAAGAACATATACTATAAACATATATTATTTATATAATATATAATAAACATATCTTATATATATCTTATATATCTTTTATACATAACATATATGTATCTTATATATTATAAGATATATAGGATATATATGAGAAAATATGATGTAAATATATATATATACTTATTTACTACAACTTCCTTATCCATTCATCAGTCTATGGACACTTGGGCTATTTCTATAATTAGACTAATGGAGATAATGCTGCTATAAACATCGGGGTGCATGTATCCCTTTAAATCAGTATTTTTTGTATCTTTTGGGTAAATACCTAGTAGTGCATTTGCTGGGTTGTAGGGTAGTTCTATTTTTAAGTTTTTGAGGAAACTCCATACTGTTTTCCAGATTATCTGCACCAGTTTGCATTCTTACCAACAGGGTTTCCCTTTTTCCCCATCCTCACCAACACCTATTATTTCCTGTGTCAGAATTTTAGCCATTCTGACAGGTGTGAGGTGGTAACTCATTGTAGTTTTGATTTGTCTTTCCCTGAGAAGTGATGTTGAGCATCTTTTCATGTGTGTGTTAGCCATCTGGATGTCTTCTCTGAAAAAATGTCTATTCATGTCTTCTGCCCACTTTTCAACCGGATTGTTTTTCCTTTTTTGGGGGGGTGTTGAGTTTGATAGTACTTTATAGATTTTGGATACTAACTCTTTAACAGATATGTCATTTACAAATATCTTCTCCCATTCTGAAGGTTGCCTTTTAGTTTGATTGTTTCCATAGCTGTGCGAAAGCTTTTTATCTTGATGAAGTCCCAATAGTTGATTTTTGCTTTTGTTTCCCTTGCCTCAGGAGACATATCTAGTAATAAATTGCTGTGGCCAATGTCGCGGGGGTTCCTGACTGTGTTCTCCTCTGGGAATTTGATGGTTTCCTGTCTCACAGCTGGATTTTTCTTTCATTTTGAATTTATTTTCGTATACGGTGTAAGAAAGTGGCCCAGTTTAATTCTTTTGTATGTCACTGTCCAGTTTTCCCAACACCATTTGTTGAAGAGACTGTCTTTTTTCCATTGGATATTCTTTTTGTTTTGTCACAGATTAGTTGACCATGTATTTGTGGGTCCATTTCTCGGTTTTCTATTCTGTTCCAACGATCTGTGTGTCTTTGTGCCAGTTAAGTCTCCTATATGTGAATTTCTGCTTAAAAGGCAGCTTTCCAGAGAAATTTAGAAGTTTACCTAGGACACCTCTCAATAAAATCTTGGGCAATCCTTCAGCCTTTTCAGTCATTCTCATTCAGAACAAGAAGACTGATTTTAGTAATTAAATTTTCTAGTGGACAGTACTCCATATTTCATATAAATTTAAACTTTCTCCTTCCCCTAGCTTGAACCTATTTTAGACTTAGACTCCTACTGTGAGAGACAAGGTCATATGGTTGTTCTCCTTTCATCACTCCAGCCTTTCCCTTCATTTTCACAGTTTCTTAACTCTCCAAAAAAAAGAGGGAGGCTCTAAAGGAGGGTGAAATTAGGATAAAAAAGAATAGTTTTACATGGAAACAATTTAAGTGCCCATTGACAATGAATGGACAGAGAAAACGTAGTATGTATGTTTTTTAATGGAATATTATTCAACTATATAAAAGGATATCCTGCCATTTGAGACACCATGGATGGACACTGAGGGTATTATGCTAAATGAAATAAGTCAAAGGCAAATACTGTATTATCTCACATATATGTAAGGTTCAAAAAAAAAACAAAAAACAAAAACCCACCCCTCAACAGAACTCAGTGATACAGAGAACAGATTGGTGGTTGCCAGAGTTGAGTGTAGAGAGATGGAAGATGAGTAGGTAGTGGGCAAAATAGTTCAAGGTGGTCAGATGATACAAACTTCCAGTTATAGGACAAATAAGTCATGAGGATGTAATGTACAGCATGGTGACTACACTGAACAGTAGTGCATCCTATATTTGGAAGTTGCTAAGACAGTAAATCTTAAAAGTTCTCATCTTTGAAAATGATTGTAACTGTCTGTGGTGATGGATATTAACTTAATAAGGTAATTATTTTGTGATATTTACATATACTTAATCATTATGTTGTACACCTGAAACTACTATAGTGTAATATATCAATTATACTTCCATTAACATAATAAATAATGTACAAAAAAGGGAATAGTCTTAAATATTTGCAATATTTCCTACCTAGCATCTGTGCCCTATGGGTGGAAAATGTATTGCTGACTCTTCTTATATGACATTTAAAAGGCATTTTTTAATTTAAAAAAATTTCTAAATGTAATTTATTGTCAAGTTAGCTAACATAAAGTGTATACAGTGTGCCCTTGGCTTTGGGAGTAGATTCCCATGATTTATCACTTACATACAACACCCAGTGCTCATCCCAACAAGTGCCCTCCTCAATGCCCATCACTTATTTTCCCCTCTCCCCTACCCCCTCTCCATCAAACCTCATTTTGTTCTCTCTATTTAAGAGTTTCTTGTGCTTTGCCTCCCTCTCTATTTGAAACTATTTTTTCCCCTTCCCTTCCCTCATGATCTTCTGGTAAGTTTCTCAAATTCCACATATGAGTGAAAATATATGATATCTGTCTTTCTCTGACTGATTTATTTCACTTAGCATAATACCCTCCATTTCCATCCACGTCACTGCAAAAGGCAAGATTTCATTCTTTCTCATTGCCAAGTGGTATTCCATCACATATATAAACCACATCTTCCTTATCCATTCATCAGGTGATGGACATTTGGGCACTTTCCATAATTTGGCTATTGTTGACAGTGCTGATGTAAACATGTGCCCCTATGAATCAGTATTCCTAGTATCCTTTGAATAAATTCCTAGTAGTGCTATTGCTGGGTTGTGGGGTAGTTCTATTTTTAATTTTTTGAGGAACCTTCACACTGTTTTCCAGAGTGGCTGCACCAGTTTGCATTCCTGCCAACAGTGCAAGCGGGTTCCTGTTTCTCCATATCCTCGCCAACATCTGTTGTTTCTTGAGTTGTTAATTTTAGCCACTCTGACTGGTGTGAGGTGGTATCTCATTGTGGTTTTGATTTGCATTTCCCTGATGATGAGTGATATTGAGCATCTTTTCATGTGTCTGTTGGCCACCTGGATGTCTTCTTTGGAAATATTAAAACAAAACCTCATGTACTCTTTCTGCTTTGACAATTATCAACATTTTGCCAATATTGTTTCATGTACATACTCTAACTTTTACTATTTATTTATCTGTTTTGTTTCTTGTTTGCTTCCTTACTGGTTTCTACTGTATTTTTAAGCAATCCCTGACTAACCAATCCCCGATTTCACTCTTGAACACTTCAGTATTTGTTGTTTTTAAAATATGCTATTTGTTGGCAAACTATAATACCATTATAACATCTAAGAAAGGTAATTGTCCTTTCTTGACATCATCCAATAGTGGGTCATATTCACAATTGTCTCAAAGATTTTTAATTTTTCAAGAAAAAGATCTAAACAAGTTTTGCATTTAGTTGACATGCCTCTTGAATCATTTCCTCCAATCTTTTATTTTTTCATGGAGTCTATTTGTTGAAGAAATAAGGTCATTTGTCCTATAGAGTTTTAACTTGCTGCATTTGATTGAGTACAAATGTGTACTTTATAGTTTTTTTCTGTCCTCTATTTCTTCCTGTAAAATAGGAGGTAGATCTAAAGACTGGTTAGATTTAGTTTGGGTTGTTAGTAATAATACATCATGGAAGGGGGTACTGGGGTACTACATATTTCTTATTCCATCCCCTCATGAAGCACATATATGTGGTTGTCCAAGTTTTAGAGATGTTAAATTTTGATCAATCAATCCAGGTATTATCAATTGCCATCCAGTATAAAGATCCCCCATAAAATTTTTACGAAATGATTTCAGCATCCATTGATGATCCATTTCCTAGGCTCATTTTATTAGAGAGTACAAATATGACACATTTAAATTCTATGACTCCTACATTAATTATCTAGGATTCTTCTATAAAGAGTAAATTTTCCTTATTAACTATTAATAACTTGGAAATATAATTCATACAGTAAAGGTATAAAATAGTTATTATTTCTATTTACTGATTTTTAGGATAATGAATTGGTGGCCCAGCAACCTATAAAGATAACTGTATTACTTCCCTAGGGATGCCATAACAAATTAGCATAAACCTGGTGGCTTAAAACAACACTTATTTTCTCAGAGTTCTGGAGGCTAGAAGTAAAATCATGGTTGGCAGAGACATGCTTCTCCTGAAGGATCTAGAAAAGTATATTCCCTTGCCTTTTTCTAACCTATGTTAGGAGCTGCTAGTTCTTGGTATTCCCTGGCTTGTAGTTGCATCGCTCAAACTTCTGCATCTGTCTTCATATTATTGTCTCCTCTCTATGTGTATATGAGTGTCTTTGTGTCTCTCTCTTCTTACAAGGACAACAGCCATTGGATTTATGGCCCACCCTAATCAGGTATGACCTCATCTCAACTTGATTCCATCTCTAAAGACCCTATTCTCCAACTAAGGTCATATTCACAGGTACTAGGGTCAAGACCTCAACATATATGATTTGAGGGGTGGCAAATTCAACCCACAACAATAACCAGTGAGGTTTTTTTACTGTCGTTATTTTTAAGTATTATTATGGCTTTGAAATATATATAATTTGATATGGTTCAATGCATTGCAATTATTACTAATGATGCTAAAATTGGCCCATCTTTGGTCAGCAAGAGTATTTCAGATTGCCTCCTCTATCTTGTCTGCTGACATGACCTCAGTATTCTCCCATAACTTCTTTATTGTCTAGTGTGATGAGATTTCCCATGTTCATCTTATACATTTCCTGTTCCAGACCTGCAATCAGCCATTTCTGAAAGAAAATCATATTTTGACCTGTGTCTAGGCTACATTGTTGATGTAGTTTTAGACTCCTTCAGTGGAAATTCAGAAATACATACATACATATTTGTAAATGAGAAATACATTATTTTATTTCTAATCACACTTAGGATTACAAGTCCTAATTTAAGTGCTGAGATTAATTTATTTCTATCTTACTCTAGAAATCTTGGTAATTAAAGATATCATTGTACTTAATTATTTGTTTTACCTGCTATGTATGTTAGTCTTAAAATAACTTTGTTGTCACTACTAATACAAGAATACTCAATTTAGTTTTTAGATTTCTTTGCAGTTCTTAATGTCCTTACTACATATCCCCCTAAGGATATATAGCCAAAATATTGTATTTTAAAGTCTTTTAAAATAGTTCTCATTTCTCTAACTTGATGTATATATAGGTTTATTTCTTTTCATGTTATTCTGCTTTAATTTTGTCATTTTAATTATATGAAATATTGACATGTGCTGCAGGAAAACTTTCTTCATAACACTCCTGACATCAAATGTGTGGGTTCTACACACCAAGCAGACACCAACTGGGTGCCCTCCAATTGAATTCAATTCTGACATTATCCACCTGGAGTTAGTATCAGATTCCACAGATTAAGGGCTTAGTCTCACAAGATTGCCTCCTACTTCAGACACCAATTACAAGTATTGGGTCCCCACATTACCCAAACTTCTGTATGATTTGTCTACAGATCAGAAATTCCTACAACCCCCATCTTCAGTTTTAATAATTTGCTATAATGTTTCACAAAACTCAATAGTAAGTAAAGTGCTTCCCTGTTTATTATAAAAAATATTATAAAGAACACAAATGAGGGGTACCTGGGTGGCTCAGTCGGTTAAGTGACCGACTTTGGCTCAGGTAGTGATCTCACAGTTTGTGAATTTGAGCCTCACATCGGGTTCTGTGCTGACAGCTCAGAGCCTTGAGCCTGCTTTGGGTTCTGTCTCCCTTTCTTTGACCCTCCCCCACTTGCACTCTAAGTATGTGTCTCTCTCTCAAAAATAAATAAACATTAATAAAATTTTAAAAAGAATACAAATGAATAGCTAAATGAAAAGGTACATTGGACAAGGTTGACAAGGGTCTCAATTACAGTAGCTGTTCTCTCCATGGAGTTTGGGATGCACCACCCTTCTGACACATGAATGCATTCACGACCCTGGAAGCTCTCCAAACCTCTTCATTTAGTATTTTAAATAAAGGTTTTGTAATGTAGGCATGATGAATTAAATCACTAATCATAATGATTAACTCAACATGAAGCTCCTCTTCATTACTTGGAGGTTGATGTAGAAGTGGGGATGGAGAAGGAAGCTGAAAGATCTTACCCTCTGATCACATGGCTGGCTCCTATGTTAATCAGCTCCCATCCTGAAGCTATCTAGGGGCTTCCTGCCACCAGTCATCTCATTAACATAATCTCAGGTATGGCTGAAGGAGGCTTGTTCTGTATAACAAAAGATGCTTCTCTCACCCTTATCACTCGGGAAATTCTGAGGGTTTTAGACGCTTTCTGCCAAGGACTGGGGACAAAGATCAAATATATATTTCTTATTACATCACAACATCACATATGCCAAAATAAAAAAACAATAAGTAACTTCAGAAAAGTCTACTTCTTGACCAAATATGTATTTGTCTACATATATGTATGTATGCATAGCCACTTCTATCATCGTTACCCTACATCTTGATAAAATGCAGTATAATAAAAATTTGCTCTGTATTTGGCATTTTTAATTTTTCAATATATTCTAGAGCTCATTCCATGGCATTATTTAGAGAACTCCCTCATTCATTTTTACACCTGCATTGTACTCCATAGTGGGGCCCATATAAATATTTCTTGGAGATCCATTAAAGACCCACCTCTGAGATCCCCCTAACATAGGCAATGGTTCTCATCATGGCTTTTGACCCCTTTTCAGTCTATCAGATGGGAGCTCTTCAATCCTGTACATTGTCTTTTTTCCTAGAGAAAATTCCATGTTGGAGAACGTATCGTTTGCTCCAGATGCATCTGTCTTTTGGTTTCATCATTTCTGACTGACCTAGGCTCAGCCTCTTGATATGTTTGCTTTCTAAGGTGTGATTTCAAAACCAGGCCCTGCACTCTCCTCATACCAAGAGACCACCTTTCTGAGTGGTTCTCTTAAAACTCCCTCTCAGTTGGCTTAAAGTGAGGATAAGTACTGATTTCCCTTCTTTCATAAAATGTTGACAACTTACTCCAGATAAATTCTCCTATCATCTCTGTTCCCCCAACCTTAATAATTTATGTAGCATTCCAGCATGTCCTGACAATATACAAGGTCCAACACCTTGCTTTGGGAGGTGGAGATATTTCTTGCCTTTTTTGTATTTGTCTCAGCTTTTGGGGTCTCTGATAAGTATCTGAGACTACAGGAGAAAGATTATGATTTGTTTTTCTCATCCATTGCTAAGAATAAAAAGCTGTGTTGGGTGGTCTGAAATGAGTAAATAGTAACCCTTTAAAAGTAGTATATAGTGATTAAGGGCACCAATTGTAGAGTGAGATTTAAATCCAAGCTCCTCTACTTCTTGGGTATATGAAATTTGGCAATTTTCTTATAAAATCTGTGCCTATAGAGGGTAATATCTATGTCATAAGGTTATTATGAAGGCTAGCTGGATTAATATTTGTAAAGCAATTAAAATAGTGCCTGGCATATGATTAGTATTCTATATGGAATACATTTAAAATATTAAATAAATGAAGAAGTGTATTACTTTGGCCTTTGAACATTTTCGATGCTCTAAAGACCTGAAAATTAATTACTCACTAGTTTTGAGGTCTGAAAACTTGAACTTTTGACTAACTAATTTGAATCTCCAATAGTTCTATGATACTTAACTACTAGTGTAGCTAGTGCCCTATGTATGACACATGCCACCAAATGCTTACCATCTCTTCAACTTGCCTTGGCATGTTATGCCATATTTTTTCAAATTTTAAATTATTTGTTTCTTTGCCTTAGATCCAGACCATATTCAGCACCATACTCCTAAATGTGTGAAATGTTTTCAAAATAAGGTTATTGGGACTATGTCCAATTTTGATTTAAGATTATTTATTGAGATATGCAGGAAATGCAAATATAAAGTGAGCCCGAGACATAAAGTGAGGAAATAATGAGACAATCTATTTTCTACTATACTTTCTCTTTTTAGATTTTTCCAAATTTTTTAAATGTTTATTTATTTTTTGAGAGAGGGAGACAGAGTGCAAGCAGAGGAGGGGCAGAGAGAGAGGGAGACACAGAATCCGAAGCAGGCTCCAGGCTCTGAGCTGTCAGCATAGAGCCTGATGCAGGGCTCAAACTCAGGAACCATGAGATCATGACCTAAGTGGAAGTCAGATGCTTAACAGACTGAGCCACCTAGGAACTCCTCTCTTTTTAGATTTTTAAAATCTGTATGTATGAATCTATTGTAATTGGAATATAAAATCTACTCTGACTACACATAACTGTACATACACAATATACATTTATTTATCATTAAATCCAATATAACCCAAGATATTCTAAGTGCAAATACCTCTCTAGAATCACTTACTGAGCATATCTTTTCTACATATTAATCCTTAGATGTAACTTTGTTTTAATGTTAAAATTAGCTAATGTTGACAAGCAATGTTAGAACCTTGGCTTCAATGTATAAGTGAAGTTACATCATTCTGTTTCTGAAGTGACATTGCATCTGATCATCAGCTATATGTATATGCTGATGAAAAAAAAGATTAAAAAAATAAAGGGAGTGAATGTAAATTAGGAAAACTCATCAAGAAATTAACAGAATAACAGCAGCCTTCATAATCTCAAAATGCATATTCTGTGAAAGCACAAGTATTGTATCACTGGAGTGGACCATGAAGACCAGTATGAACCAAAGATCTTTGTGATGAGACATAATAACCTCTCTAAGAACATTTGCAAGTTAAATTTAAGACTACTACACAAAAGTCTCTAGCTGCTGTGAATTCACAGCTAGAGCCAACCTGCCTAATCACATTCTTTTGTCAAATAAATTTTCTTTCTGCAGCTATTCCACAACCTTGTGGCAGTATGAATATACTTGCCTCAAATGTTCTGAAAGCAGAAGAGTATCTAATTTCTATCCTCATTCTTCAGCAGACTATGACAATAACAGGAAACTACATAATTCTGTAATTAGATTACTCCATTTTATCTTAAATCCTGCATGTCAGAACACACAGCTATCTTTATTTTAAAATATAAGAAAATTCTCAAGGTCTAATTGGTAGCAAAAAGAGTACCTTCTAACATGTTGTGTCAGGCACTAGTAATTTCACTGATTATGTAGAGCTCACACACACACACACACACACACACACACACACACACACACACACAAATGTAATGATCCATTTCTGTTAATCTCAGTAATTTATTTAAATTTACTCCTGAACCAACTTCCTGGTGTTCATGAAAACTGCTGTTTGATTTTGTTTTCTTAGGACTATGACCTGGCACTAAGGAATATCAGGTTTCTGTCTGATATTTTAGTTAACCTGGTGTTTCTATTTTTGAGAAATCATAGAAGACATTAAGTCCAAGGCTTAAGGTTAAAAGTTTTATACTACACAATGAGAGACATGGAAGAAGTCAAAAGCTAAGGGAGTTTAGTTGTAAAGATTTTTAGATGTGAGGCACAATTGCTGTCAAGTGGAGGGAAGACTTGATAATTCATATGAAGCTCACAGATGACTTAATTCACGTACCCATATCACTTAGTACAGGGCTCAGCATATAGATTAATACATATTTGTTGAATTAATGAATTATTATCAGAATGTAAAGTGCAGTTAACATTATACAATATATAATGTTAGACATAACATCAACTAATTATCCACATAGTAGTTAATTTTACCTTTCAATATTTTCATGTGTGATGTGTCAGATTATCTGAAAACGAAGGCAGAATTACATAAAACAGTATTCTTTAACGTTTTGAAAGCCTCTTACTTTCAATAAATATAAAATTTCATGTCTCTGCTTGAAAATTCTGAAATCCATCCTTCTTATGTATACATAGGTAATTGCTATTTTTTACATATTCTCAGCACCTAAGGAAATTGTTTAAAGCTTTGTTTTCTATAGCATTTATGAAAACAATGTTTTTTGTTCAATCTCCAAATATAAAATTGTATCAGTTTTGAATATGTATTTTGAAACATTACCCCAAGAGCTCATATACTATACATCTCTCCACCACATATCTTGAGAACTCTAGTAATTGCATCTGTAATCAAGCAAGGTATATAACTTAAAGGCCACCAAACCCAAACTCTGACATCTCCCTTCAAAAATAAGGAAAGTTCAATTACAGGCAGTTAGTTGTGGGTAAAAGCAATAGACTAGAGTCAGTCGGTATTGAGTTTAAATCCCACCTTTATGACTTACTAATTGATTTTGATCAATAGTTGTTTGGCCTATCATGTACTAGTTGTTTGATAAAGTTGATTAATCTTTTTAAGTATTTCTTTATCTATAAAATATGGATAATCACATTAATTTTCTGTATAAATTACCAAGAATTTAGAGGGCAAACATTAGTCATTATTTGAAATTAAATAAGACAATAGTAGTTCCTCATTGGCTCTTATGTTAGCTCAGCTCTGTAGCAAATCATGTAATTTTGAACATATAAGTTCACTTCTCAATGTTCAGATTATAAAAACATTATATGTTTCCCAACTGCCTCCCTAATGCCTTGTAGGAACTACATGAAATAATTATTAAGTAATATATTAGCTTTTCTCTCTTATATTTATCATTTTTTAAGTTTAATTTATTTTTGAGATAAAGAGAGAGAGAGACCATGTGGGAAAAGGGCAGAGAGAGAGGGAGAGAGAAAGAATCTCAAGCAGGTTCCACACCATCAGTGCAGAGCCTGACATGGGGCTCAAAACCACAAACCACAAGATCATGACCTGAGCTGAAGTTGGATGCTTAAGCAACTGAGCCACCCAGGTGCCCCTCTTATATTTCCCATTTAAATAGAAGAGGCATATATTATCTCTTAATTTATAATTAACTCTCTTTTACAGGTTGACTCTCTTGGAAAACAGACTATAAGACAATGACATGAATGAATTTGTAGGGAGTATTCTTAATATCAGCTCTCTATGAAAGGAAGAGGAAAAAAAAAAGCAAACTTGGGCAAAGGGAGAGGTTGAGCCATAATGCATTCTCAATGGAAGCCTCAGCTGACTCTAAAGGGTATTGTGAAGATAAGATTGCCCTTCAGAGCTGATCAAAGTTAGGATAAGAGGGACACAACTTGATACCCCTTCATTAATCAGTCATTTATTGGACATGGACCTCTCAAGAAGGATGTGGGCTGCTCCCAATCACTTTATCTGAGACCATCCTAAAAGCTGGATAATTTGTGGCTATCTGATGGAAGGATTCCCAGCAGCAGGAGTAATAAGATCTTCATTTCCAAAGGGGAAACTGGGTGGTAAATCACAGTGTCCACCACAATTCATTCCCTGAACCCCTCAGTTTTTTTTTCTTTGTCAAGCTCATAGCTTATTGGTCAATCGGGCCTTTATTGTGTCTCCTAGCAGAAGCATTCTCCTTTTGGGAAGTAGGACCTCTAAACCCACAGAGACCTTGTTTCAGAGATGGGAAACAAACTCTCTAAGCAGGTCTCTGGAAAAGATGGTAATTATGACTTAAGTATTTTTCCAGTTGCAACACAGCACCACAGAAAGGCATTTCTGCCACAACTCCTTTGTTGTGAAATTGTTCACTTGGTCTGATGCAGAGTTATGTAGTATCCCATGCTGGAGGATGAAACATTCTCTAAACCTTTACATAACAATATTGGCTGGGTCTCTTCAGGCAGGAGAGGCAGAATAAACCAATGCAATATGTGTTTATTCTGGTCCCCTTTCTCCTATATAGGTCCGTCACATCCGTAGCTGGTTTAAGTTGAAACATAACCCTAGTTATAGGTTCAGTGCCCAGGAAAGAATGTGGGAGATGAAAGGAATGCATATTGTCTCAAAAGAGAGGGGCTTCTGCATTGCTCCAAATAAAGGGAGGATACTAGACCTGCCTGGGAAGGAGTAACCCTCTTTTACATGCCTGAAGAATTCAGGGGAACCTGCAGATTCAAGATTTTCAGAAGCATCAACTCAGATATTCTATCCCATGTGTCAGTGTCCCATTCTTTACCAACAGGGGCCCTTACCTTCTAAAGCAGACCTGCCTTTACTGTTAAGCTCTTTGGAACCCAGATATTCTTTTTTTTTTTTTTAAATGTTTATTTACTTTTGAGAGAGAGAGAGCACATGTGAGCAGGAGAGGGGTAGAGACAGAGGGAGACACAGAATCTGAAAGCAGGCTCCAGACTCTGACCTGTCAGCACAGAGCCCTATGCAGGACTCAAACTCAAGAACTGGAAGATCATGACCTGAGCCGAAGTTGGATGTTTAACTGACTGAGCCACTCAGGGGCCCCAGAGTTTTCTTGCAATCTTTCCCAAAGTGTCAGTCAAGCTTATCAACACAACTGAATTTTAATGCACTATTTCCTCCCCATTTCTCAAAAATCTAACACATCACATTACATTATATTCGAATAACATGCCATTCCAGTTTATTACACATGAAAGTTTTGACAATTATACCACTACCCTTCCAGGAGTCATCTGAGCTCCACCTATGATCAATGATCGAGGTCTCATTGTCAGCCAGACAGCTAGTGATCCCATTATCTGATTTTTAAGACCATTTGTGGCCTCAGCTGTATTAGGTTAGTTCTCTAGGAACCAGATGCTTAAAAGAATAGAATACAGTAGGCTTGTAAGGGAATGCTATTAGGATCAAAAACTGGAAGTGAAGGTAATATGTAAGGATTTGCCAAAAGAAAAAGTTGAACTGTGAAACATTCTCAATGGAAGCCCAAGCCAACCCTACAGGATGTTTTGAAGGTGAGATAATCCTCTGTAGCTGTTTTGAGTAGGGGCAGGATGACCAAGTCATAATATTAATGAGTCATCTGATGTAAGATACCTAAGGCATGATCTTGGAAAAGATAACTCTATTCATCTGAGGGACTTCTCAAAGACGGCTTAATGCTAAGGGCCACCATTACCAAAGGGAGGTTCTAGGTAGTGCATCACAGCATTTTTGACACATTCTTATCTCTACCTTGCAGTATTTAATTTTTTTTAACATTTATTTATTTTTGAGAGACAGAGCACGAGTGGGTGAGGGGCAAAGAGAGAGAGAGGGAAACACAGAACCCGAAGCAGGCTCCAGGCTCTGAGCTAGCTGTCAGCACAGAGCCCTACCCGTGTCTTGAACCCACAAACTGTAAGATCATGACCTGAGCTGAAGTCGGACGCTTAACCGACTGAGCCACCCAGGCGCCCCATACCTTGCAGTACTTTTTTTAATGTAGACTTCTTTTTTTAAGTTTATTTATTTATTATGAGAGAGAGAGAGTGTGAGTGGGGGAGCGGCAGAGAAAGGGGAAAATCTCAAGCAGGCTATGCACTTGAGCCCAATGCGGGGCTTGAACTCATGAAACTGTGAGATCATGATCTGAGCCAAAATCAAGAGTCATACACTTAATGAACTGAGACATCCAGGCACCCCTATCTTTCAATATTTTAAAGGAAACTATTAATGTCAAATTTTTATTGGTATATACTTCAGTGCCTACCAGATTTCTATTTCTAGAAAGGAAATGACTGTCTGGAGTGAACCCCCCTATTTGTGATTCGTCAGAGGAGTTTCTTCTTGTATGCTTATCTGTGGGGCAAATCTCAGACTGGAGCTATTTGCAAAAATAAAGCTAAGGCAAGAAATCTTTTTCATTTACAACTGCACCAAAACAAAACAAAACAAAACAAAAAAAAAACCCCATAAGATACCTAAGAATAAACCTACTCTGAAAAGTGTAAAACATTGATGAAAGAAATTAAAGATGACACAGAGAAGTGGAAAAACCTTTCATGTTCATGGATTAGAAGAACAAATACTGTTAAAATGTCTATGCTACCCAAAGCACTATATACATTTAATGCAATCCCTATCAAAATGCCACCAGCACTTTTCAGAGAGCTAGAGAAAACAATCCCAAATTTGTATGGAACTACAAAAGACCCCAAATAGCCAAAGCAATCTTGAAAAAGAAAAGAAAAGCTGAAGGCATCATAATCCAGACTTTGTTATATTACAAAGCTGTAGTGAATAAGACAGTATGGTACAGGCACAAAAATAGACACATAGATCAATGAAAACCCAGAAATGGGTAAAACTCAGACAAATAGAAAACCCAGAAATGGACCCACAAATGTATGGTCAACTCATCTTCGATGAAGCAGGAAAAAATATTCAATGGAAAAAAGACAGTCTCTTCAACAAATAATGTTGGGAAAACTGAACAGCAACATGCAAAAGAATTAAACTGTACCACTCTCTTGCACTATACAGAAAAATAAATTCAAAATGGATGGAAAACCTAATTGTGAGACAGGAAACCATCAAAATCCTAGGGGAGAACATATGCAGGAACCTCTTTGACATTAGCCATAGCAACTTATTACTAGATACATTTCCTGAGGCAAGGGTAACAAAAGCAAAAATAAACTATTGGGACTTCGTCAAGATAAAAAAAAACTTCTTTTAACGTTTTATTTATTTCTGAGAGAGAGGGAGAGAGAGAGCGTGAGCAGGGGAGGGTCAGAGAGAGAGGGAGATACAGAATCTGAAACAGGCTCTAGGCTCTGAGACAGCTGTCAGCACAGAGCCCAACTCAGAGCTCGAACCCATGAACCATGAGCTCATGGCCTGAGCTGAAGTCAGACACTTAACCAACTGAGCCACCCAGGCGCCCCTAAAACAAACTTCTTCACAGCAAAGGAAACAATCAACAAAACTGAAAGGCAACCTTCAGAATGGGAGAAGATATTTGTAAATGACAAAACTGGTAATGGGTTAGTATCTAAAATCTATAAAGAACTATCAAACTCTACCCCCCCAAAAAAAAACCCAAATAATCCAGTTAAAAATGGATAGAAGACATGAATAGATATTTTTCCAAAGATGACATCCAGATGGCTAACACACACATGAAAAGATGCTCAACATCATTCATCATCAAGGAAATACAAATCAAAACTACAATGAGATAGCACCTCACACCTGTCAGAATGGCTGAAATCAACAACAGAAGAAGCAACTGGTGCTGGCAAGGATGTGGAGAAGGGGGATCCCCCATGCACTGTTGGTGGGAATGCAAACTGGTGCAGACACTCTGTAAAACAGTATGGAGTTTCCTAAAAAAGTTAAAAATAGAACTACCCTACAACCTAGCAATTACACTACTAGGTATTTGCCCAAAGGGCACAAAACTACTGACTCGAAGGGATACATGCACCCTGATGTTTATAACAGCATTATCTACAATATCCAAATTATGGAAATAGCCTACATGTCCATAGACTTATGAATGGATTGAGGAACCTGAAATTAAGTCCTCCATTAAGAGCAACCTCGGGCTGCATGTAGCTCCAATTCCAGGAAAAGCTTCAGCTGAAGCCACCCTTGGACCTCCCTCAGATTAGCCAATTAAAAGAAATGTGTAACATTCCTGTGGTCTGAGTCAGGGCTGGGAACCTTAGGTAGTTACTCTGTACAAACTAGCCAATAACTCACCACTTGCCTAAACCCCATGTAGGCCCTTTGAGCTCACCTCATAATTGGTCATTTTCAAAGGATTCTCAAAGGTCATGATTGGGTCCCGCCAAAAGTAGCGGACTCCTCACAGATACTGATGGTCAAAACTGTTACCATGGGTGCTATACAATTGTAATTGGTGCTTATGTGATGATGCTATACGTACAACGTGTGCACTGTAACACCCCATCCCTTACCCCATAAAACCCTGCTCGCTATTGTTCGGGAATTCTCCTTGCTGCCGCTGTGCTGATAGGCGGGTGAGCCCCTGCTCGAGCTTGTAATAAAGACCCTTATGTACTTGCATCGGTGTCAGCTCCTTGGAGGTCTCAGGGGACTCGCGATTTGGGCTCAACAGGATGAAGAAGTTGTGGTAATATATATGCAATGGAATATTACTCGGTCATAAAAAGGAATAAAATCCTGCCATTTGCAATGATGTGGATAAAGATAGAAGTATTATGCTAAGCAAAATGTCAGAGAACAACAAACGCCATATGGTTTCACTCATATGTGTGTGGAATTCAAGAAAAACAAATGAGCAAAGGGAAAACGAGAGAGAGGTCAACCATAGAACGAACTCTTATTTTCCTAAATATTTATTTGAGAGAGAGAGAACGAACCCCAAGCAGGCTCCATTCTTTCAGCACGGAGCCCAACATGAAGCTCAAACACACAAACCTTGAGATCATGACCTGAACCAAAATCAAGAGTCATATGCTTAATTGACCTAGCCATCCAGATGCTCTGAGACTCTTAACTAAAAACAAACTGATGGTTACCAGAGGGGAGGTGGGTGGAGGGATGGGTTAAATAGGTGATGGAGATTAAGGAGTGCACTTGTGATGAGCACCAGGTGTTGTGTGGAAATGATGAATCATTACATTGTACACCTGAATAATATTACACTGTATGTTAACTGGAATTAAAAAAAATAAATCCATGTACATCTTTAAAAAAAAAAGAAAAAAGTACAAAGAATTCTGATTGATATAATTTAAAATGCATTTTCTTATTTTTAATTTTTTTCAATGTTTTATTTATTTCTGAGAGAGACAGCATGAGCAGGGGAGAGTCAGAAAGAGAGGGAGATACAGAATCCGAAGCAGGCTCCAGGCTCTGAGCTAGCAGTCAGCACAGAGCCCAACGCAGGGCTCGAACCCACAAACTGTGAGATCATGACCTGAGCCAAAGTCAGATGTTTAACCGACTGAGCCACACAGGTGCCCCTCTTAAAGCAAGTTTCAACTCAAGTGCTTTTTCAGTTCTCCATCAGGAAATCTCCTTTTGTTCTCTTTCCATTGCACTACAGAATTCTCATTTTGAGACATTTTATAATTTGTTAGTTTCACTGCCACTGACATGAATTATATGATGCTATGAATTTGAAATATATTTATCATTACTGACAAACCAGAATCTGACCATTGACTTCTATATCCCCTTGTCACAAAAAAAAGATGTGCCATACAAACATATGTTACTGGAAATGAGTGGCAACCACAGCTATTGCTACCCCAGTAGATATGCAATAAGTATTAACTGGATGAATGAAATCCATGAGTGGATTTTTAAACCTATAACCAATTTTAAAGATGTATTTTAGGACTTCCACATTGTATGGCTTGGTCTGTGGCAATAGAAAATCTCAAGGTTTCATAGTCTAGGCTTATTGTTCTTAATCCATTTTGGGGTGGCGGGGGGTATTTAAACTATGATTTGATCAAATATAAAGACCAATATATGCAATCTCACACAGTTTGGGATATAATTGCAAAGGATATTACAGTCCATTCATGGTTACTAAATGAAAAATCTAGAATCTAGTCTAATTTGGCTATAATTTCATTCAGTAGAAATATAATGTGATGCCTAAAGTAACACATTGTACTTATTTATTTATATTTTAAATAATTAAATTTATATATTATATAATCAAATTATTTCATAATTATTATTTAATACCAAATATATTAATTAAAATCTAGTAGTATAATAAATGACAATTTCAATTTAATAATGAAAAAATATTTCAAGATATTTGCAACATCCATAATTTGAGTATTTTAGATACCTCATATAAGTGAAATCACACAGTATCCATTCTGCTTACTTCACTTATCTTAATGTTCTTCAAGTTCACACATGTTATCACAAATGGAAGGATTTCCTTCTTTTTTGAGGCTAAGTTCCATATAATTGTATGTTTATACCACATTTTCTTTATCCGTTCATCTTCCAATGGACACTTGGGTTGTTTCCATATCTTGCCAACTAGGAACATTTCAGGTGCTCAATAGCCGCATGTGGCTAGTGGCTACTCTATATCACACAGCACAATTCTAAATCAAACCTCAAAATATGAGTTAAATGCCATGTTAAATAAATAGCGTGAGTATTCAAAACAATATTTTAAAATGATCTTTAGAAATTATTCTAGTCTTTTCTACTTTTCAAGGAGTATATCCTTGAACACAACTCACACTCAACTCAGAGGATTGCCATAAAAATGTTCCTGGTCTGTAGTTTCACTCCAGGTGACAGGATGCAGTAGGCAAGAAGAAGAATACTGTCAGGGAAAGCAAAGTACACATGAAATACATGGGTTAGCTAGGGAATGCAATAATGGTTTTAACTGGTGATTGATTTCTATATTTTAAGGATTATTACACTGCTTTCAACCTTAAAGGAAACAGATAACAGCACCATAACAGATTTTAAATGCCTGCTATGAACATATGATTTAAATAAGGTAGCTTATTTAGACCATTACTAAAGTCAGAAGTTTAGCAAGGACTTTTGCTTCTGGCACAATGTGAGACAAGATATTTTAAACAACATTACATAAAAGATAAATTGAAACAAACACACATTATTTAAAGGTATTTTTGAACCTGCACTACATGAAATCACCATGGGCCAAAACCCAAACAAACAAACTATAAAATAAAGAAAGAGTGTACTAGTGAACTGGAATTTGAGAGGTTAATAGTAACAGAACATGAAATCTTAGGATGCCCTGGATGCGAATGCTGATGTCAGGAGCTAAATGATTGGGGGATGCAAGAATTAGTAAACTGAGATATACCAGGAAATACTAACCAAAAGAAAACTGGGGTATATTAATACCAAAAAGTACAAAGTTCAAGGACAACATCATTAGGGCAAAATATTAATATTAAATAGTTTAATATTAAACTATTAAAGTTTAATATTAAAAAGTTTTATTCACTAGGGAGATATATTTATTTAAACTTTTAATGCCTAATAATATAGCCTTGATTGTGTATATAAATAATTGATAAAATTTTTAAAAAAGACAATTCTACTTTCATAGTAGGAAATATCAGCATACCTCTTTCCAAAATTGATAGGCCAAGAGACAAAATTAAAATAGTAAAAATATAGAAGATTTGAATAACACAATTAATGCACTTAATTTTAAGGAATACACACACACATACACAACCGTGCCTCCAACAGTTTTTAAACACACAATCTTCTAAAATACACATGAAATATCTGGAAAATTGATTTCATATAGGGTCACACTGCACAACTTTTTAAAATATTTTAAACTCTCCCGGTTCGTGAGTTTGAGCCCCACATAGTGCTCTGCACTGACATTGCAGAGTCTACTTGGGATTCTGTCTCTCCTCCTCTCTACCCCTCCCCCACTTATTCTCTCTCTCTCTCTCAATAAATAAACTTTAAAAATTTGTATCATGTAGACCATGTTCTATAACCACACTGAAATGGTTGAAACCCTGCACATTTGGGCATTAAAAAACACATTGCTAAAGTTCTACTAGTCAAAGAATCTTTATAAGAATTTTAAAGTAATTAGGGGCGCCTGGGTGGCTTAGTCGGTTGGGCGTCCGACTTTCGCTTAGGTCATGATCTCGCGGTTCGTGGGTTCGAGCCCCGCGTCGGGCTCTGTGCTAACTGCCAGCTCAGAGCCTGGAGCCTGTTTCAGTCTGTGACTCCCTCTCTCTCTGACCCTCCCTTGCTCACGCTGTCTCTCTCTCTGTCTCCTAGAAATAATAAACATTTAAAAAAAAAAAGAATTTTAAAGTAATTAAAACTGTACAATAACAATTCTTTATATGAAAATTTGAAAATACATCTAAATTGATATTAAAAAACTATTTAGGTATGATTGACATACAAAAAGCTGTACATAATTGGTGTATACAACTTGATGAGTTTGGAGACAAGTATACATCTGTGAAACCATCACCACAATCAAGACCATAAGCCTATCTATCACCTCCAAAAGTTTCCTCCTTTAATGTTTTTTAATGTTTTTTCCTTTGTATTAAGAGTACTTAAGATCTACCTTCTTAGCAAAATTTTAAGTAAACCATGCAGTATTGTTAACTAGGTACTTGTCTTTAAATGATAACAGAAAGCAGGTCTTTCAGGGTTATTAGGTACTATTTCACTGATAAGGAATTGAGGCTTAGAGAGAAGAAAGAATAAATCAAGGTGAAATTGCAAAACATGCAGCTAGAAAAAGCAAAACCTTTTTCATGGAATCTGTGAAATATTAGTGAGAAACTGTGACTTGCCCAAGGTCAAATAACTATTAAAGAGAATAGCACTTGGATTGCAGTAGTGTAGCTTTAAATCTACCTTTAATGAGTATACCATGCTGCTGTTTCTCTTTTTCCTTCTTCCCTTCATTTTTCCTTCTCTGAAAGAGATTTACATGGAAACTACCTCTTGCACCTGCTTACCAACATCTTTATTAGCAGCAAAAATTGTCGAGGACAGTTGAGCTTTGTGAGGCTGAGACTAGGGGGCACAGAACTATGTCAGAGCTGTCATCAATGTCATATATCAAGAACTGCAATTGTGCTACTTTTGTTATTGTTCTATTTAAAAAATAAAGGAAAAGAATGTCTTTAATAGTGTTTAATGTGTCAATCAATTGAATGGTTTATTTTAGAACATATTTCTAAATATTAAAGAAGTCTTCTTTTAGATAGACAATACTATGTTACAAATCATGTGGCTTGGAATCAGCCATCAGTTTAGAGGCATGCCATCAGTATTTCTGATTCTTTACAATACTAATTAAATTCTCAATATTTTTACATAGCTAAAAATCAATATCCCAAAGAGAAAAATGAAGACTAATTCATACCTTTAAAATAAACTATATACTACAAGTTGCAACTTCTTTGTTTAAACTGTTGATAAAATCAACAGGCAATGATCATACAATTGTTTTCCACTCAATTCATAACAATGGTGTTTTCATTAGAACCACCAAAGTAAACAAAATATTGAGGCACTAAGTTAAAGGTAATGAAAAAAAAAAAGAAAAGAAAAAAAAATAAAGATAATGAAAAATATTGTCAGTAATGTTCAGAAATTGTTTTCCACCATATATTTTCATTGAGATATTTCTAATGTTTATTGGCAAGTGACTTGCATTAGGAAAGATATGTTAGAGAATACACTATCCTTCTGTTTAATGCAGTATTTAAAAAAGCTAAATGTTGGCTGTTCATGGTTTTGTATCTTGATCAGAGGTGATAATATATATAGCTGCATACTAAGCACAACTCCTAAGTGTGAAATTCAGTATGTTAAATATTTGTTGAATCCACATCTGTACTTTTATATTTTTATGTGTACCTTTATTGTCCTCTAAATGATATCCTCTCTTTACTTAATAAGGTCTCTTACATATTTCCCATGTTGTTACATATTTACAATTATAATTTAGTGTTTTCTAAACTGTAATTTACTTATTTAACTATTTTTCTACATATTATCTGAGTTCCAATTCTTTGCTATTATAGACAATTCTCTAACAAATATTTCCTGAGGTTCAATTCTTGAGAATAAAATAAGTGGTCAAAATTATATGGGTCTTGATATATATGGCCAAATTGCTTTACATGTTATACTAGTTTACATTGCCACCAATAATCCTAGATAACTAATTTAATCCCAGGCTTGGCTGATATAAGTGGACCCAATTTTTCTCTTTTAATAGGTCCAAAATTATTGTTTCAAATTGCACTACTTTTCTTACTAGTGAGTCTGAACATGTTCTTTATGTACTCTTGATTATTTTTCTTTTTTCTTTTATTGACTGTTCATTCCCTTTACTCATTAGCAGCTTAATTATATTCTTATGAATTAGAACTCTCTTTTAGTTCATTATTGATGTTAATTTTTCATCTTTCATACCTGATACCAGTGTATAGTTTTCTTTCTTAATTTTCATTGCATGTCTGTTGAATAGATGTTTTACATTTTATATAATTGAATCTTTCAATTTTCCATTTTTAAACTTTCTTCTTCAAAATGTGAAAAGTTATCATCCATCCAAATATCTTATTCTATTTTCTCCTAGCTTTTCTATGGCATGATATAATGTGTGATCCTTAATTCTTCTGGAGTTTATTGGAAGTTGATATAAAATATATATTTAGGGGTGCCTGAGTGGCTCAGTTGGTTAAGCATGTGACTTTGGCTCAGGTCATGATCTCACCGTTTGTGGGTTCAAGCCCCATGTTGGGCTCTGTGCTGACGGCTCAGAGCCTGCAGCCTGGTTTGGATTCTGTGTCTCCCTCTCTCTCTCTGCCCCTCCTTTACTTGCACTTTGTTTCTGTCTCTCTCTCAAAAAAAAAAACACTAAAAAAAGAAAAAATATATATTTAAACAGATTTTTAATCAAACTTTTCTCCCAAAGACTATTCAGTTATCTTAGCACTAATTATTAAATAATTCTTCATTTCTGTGTTATTTTGGTATGATTGATTTTATTATATATTTAAACTGCCTGTATAATTTAGGATGACACAATAGGTCTGTTTCACTGAGGATAATATAATGACCACAGTGCAACATCTTCTAGAATAGATCACCTTTGTTGCTCTAGTAGTTTCTGATTTTTAAAATCTTACATGCTTATTTTAAAAACTAATTTTAAGAAGAATGTTATTGTGTTTTAGAAAAAATTCTGTTGGTATTTTATGGGTATTGTATGGGTATATAAATTAACACAAGACAGAGTGACATGATTTTGTAGATAATTTTCTTACATAATCTAGCATTCATTGAAGCTATCAACAAATAAGAACATATTAATTTATTCAATTACAATACTCCATGTATTTTTTCAAATATCACTGCATTGGTCAGAATTCTAAAAAACCAGATAAAAATGCCCATCTAGAGAAAAGTAACCTGGAAACATCAGAATAACTTTTGAAACCTTTGGCAGATTTGTGCAGCACAGATAGAAGCATTAAGGTTAAGTATCTCAATAACACCATGACTAACAATACTCAATCAGTGACTTAAAATTTGAACAGCATGATTCCAACATATGGTTATTTATATAGAGAATAAAATAGCAAGAAAATAGCATTATGGGCTTTTATAAATGGCATATTTTCTTCCTTTTTTTCCAGTAGGCATGTCTTTAGGGTTTATATAGCAAATAAGCAAGTATATCACTATTCTTTGAAAACAGTTTCTCTTTACCATTTTAAGGAAGTTTCCTGTACTGTTAATGTATTTTTTATTTGTTTTGGCTGCAAGTGTTAAATTTTATCTGATGCTTTTAGTATCTATTATGATTATATACTGCTTTTCTTATTTAAATAAATAAAATGGTTTATTAATAGATTTCTCTGTGCTAATAACAGCTACTATTGATTATATGCTCACTCTATAAGTACTTTGCATACATCATCTCATTTAATTCTCACAACAAACCCACTAGTTGGATATTTTATTAGTTTCCTAGGATTAACATAACAAATTATCACAAACTAGGTGGCTTAAAACAATAGAAAATTATTCTCTTATAGTTCTGGAGGCTAGAAGTCCAAAATCAATGTACTGGAAGGACTACCCTCCCTCTGAAGGCTTTAAGAGATGATCTTTCCTTGCTTCTTTCAGCTTTTGGTGTCTAGAGACAATCCTTTGTGTTCTTGGGATTACAGATGCATCACTCCAGTGTCTACTTCTATCTTCACATGGCCTTCACATCACATGTCTCTCAGTGTCTTTCCATCTCATATAGGGACACTGTCCCTGCATGTAGGGCGCATCCTAAATCCAGGATAATCTCGCTTTGAGACCTTAATTTAATCATGTCTACAAAGTCCCTATTTCCATACAAGGTAATTTACACAGGTACTGGGTGGTCAGGATTGAACATATATTTCAGGGCCACTATTCAACCCACTAACGTCCACCCTTTTGCTCCAAAACTCATACTTATTCCATATGCAAAATGCATTCTCTACACACTAACATCCCCAAAGTCTCAAATCATCACAGCTTCAACTTTAAGTCTAAACTCTCCTCCAAATATAATCAGCTCAAAAAGTTCCACATCTCATCTTCTAAAATCATCTAAATCATGTAGGAGTGAGATTGTGAATATGGGAAAAAAATTCCTTTGCATCTGTGGACTTGTGAATCTAGAAAACAAGTTACCTACTTCCAAAGTACAATTGTAGGGTAGGTACAAGATAGATATTCCCATCCAAAAGAGATAAAATGGGAAAAAATAAAGGTAAATTACATCAGGTTTGAGAATAAGTAATTCTCTGTGGCTTTGTGTCTGCCCTCTGCATGTATGGTGACTCCACGTTATAGGTCTGTGATGGATCGATCTATTCTCTAGACCAGTGGCAGCTCCATTTTTGTCCTTTGCCTCTGGGTTCACAGAGTGACTATACTGGCTTTTGCATCTGGGGTGGTGGTTTGGTTGTCCCCTGCTTCTGCTTTTAAGGCACTTGCCTCTCTGGCCTCTGCTTTTGCATCTGTGACTCTGCCCTGAGAGTCATTATTCTTTGTTTTGAAGAACATGTTTGCTGTCAACTAGCTATAGCAGCTCATTTCATGCATGAGGAATTTTGAAATTCCTGTGCTCTCTTTCACTTAGTTCTGTCTCTATCCCCTTCAGTACAAACTGCCAATGTTTATGCTAAAACAAAATTGTGAAAAACCTTATCAGTCTCCTGTGTATGTCAAAGGGTCCACTCCATTAGACAGAAGGGTTCTCATAGATACTTCCTGGATAACCCCTTCTCTATTCCTGGCTTCTGCTGAGATTGCTGACTAAATACACGAGTCATATCCCTAATCTCTCTAGTTAGCAAAAGTTTTCCAGCCTCTCTCTTGGCCTTCTTTCCAAAGCATACTTTCTGAACAATGAATCTCCTAACATTGGCATCTTTTGCAGTCTGGATAGAATGAGAATTTCCCAGATCATCACGTGTTGGTTTCCTTTTTCTTAACAGTTCCTTCCTCAATATATTTCTTTTCTCTTGCATTTTACTAGAAGCAGCAAGGAGAAACATTTTGCTTGGAAATTTCAGCTAAATATCCAGGTTCATTACTTAAATTTTCTGTTTTCCACCCAAAAGTAGAACACAATTCAGTAAACTCTTCTGTCACTTTAGGATAAAGATCATCTTTCCTACACTTTCCAATATGTTCCTCATATTCATCTGAGCCTTAACCAGAATCACCCTTAACATTCATATTTCTACCAACATTCAGTTCTTGATGACATATATATTAAGATGATAGAAGCTTTCTCCACAGTCCTCACTTCCTTCTAAGCTCTCACCAGAATAACCCTTAATATCCATATTTCTACCAACTATCTCTTCAAAGCAATGTAAGCATTTTTTATCACGTGCCTCAAAATTTCTTCAGCCTCAACCCATTATCCAATTCCAAAGCCACTTCCATGTTTTTAGGTACTTGTTAGAGAAGCACCCCACATCCTACTACCAAAAGATGTATTACTTTCCTAGAGTTTCTGTAACCAAATACCTCAAACTTCATGGCTTAGAATAATGAAAATTTATTTTATCCTAGTTGTGGAGACTAAAAGTCTGAAATCAAGGTGCTGGTAGAACTACACTCCTTTTGAAGGCTCTAGGTCAATTCATACTTTGCCTCTTCCAGCTTTTGGTGGATGCAGACAATTCTTTGCATTCCTTGCTTTGTAGATGCATCACTCCAATCTCTGCTTCTGTCTCTACATGAACTTTCCCCATTGTGTGTTCTCTGTGTTTTCTCCTTTTCTGTTTCTTATAAGGACTCTGTCTTTGGATGTAGGATTTAACTCCAGGATTATCTCACCTTGAGATCCTTAATTACTCTGTAAAGACCATATTTTTTTAAATGTTTATTTATTTATTTTCAGAGAGATAGAGGACAGGAGGGGAAGAAGGAGTGAGAGAGAGAGAGTCCCAAGCAGGCTCCAAGGTGTTAGTGCAGAGCCCCATGCAAGGTTCGAACTCCCAAACTGTGCAGTCATGACCAGAGTTGAAATGAAGAGTGAGACACTTAAACAACTGAGCCACCCAGGAAGCCTAAGACCATATTTCTAAATAAGGTCATATTCACAGGTACTAGGGGTCAGGACCTGACATATCTTCCTGGGGCCAGTATTTAACCGACTGTAGATATCCACTTATAACTTCTACCATCTTAACAATATTTTTAATATTCTTTGCTCATTTCTTTTAGATAGTAGGGTAGCTATGACAATTTAATTCTTAAACCACATCCACTTTTGCTTGTATTTATTTTTTACTGTGGTTGTTATTTGGCAAGTATATATTAACACAATGTATTATTACTATTCTCCCTTTTATCATTATGAATATTTACTTTTTATCTCCTCAAGGGATTTTGCTTAAAAATATGCTCTTTATCTGATATATATTTATTTTCTTTTCTGGGACTTTATTATAAAAGTAACTCTTAAAAGCATATATATTCTTGTGTTTTCCTAATAATTATGAGGAATTTTACCTTTAAATTGTAAAGGAGTGGAAGTGGAAGGATTTAGCATTATACAAATGCAACTTTATAGTTTGCATACGATTTTTCCTCTGTCTTCCTAATTTATAATTATATGCTATCTCTTTTCTATCATGTCTCTTTTGTAAGCACTATGTTATAACTGTTTCTTTTCCTTAATAAACTTTAAAAATTTATGTCTACCTGTATTTATGCACATTATATAAACACACACACACACACACACACACACACACACACACGCATATATATCAGATATAGGTACAGAAAAAACATTTTCATTATAAATATTCAATAGCTTTAATAATTTTCACAAAGCAAACACACCTATGTAGCATCCTCTGAATTGAGAAACAGAACATTACCAACACTCCAGAAGTCCAACACATACCTCCCTATAGTAAATACCCTACTTGTTTCACAGAGATAATCACTCCCTTATTACTTTACCATTTATCAGTTTACTTATTATTGAACTTTATAAATGAAATTGTGCATTATGTCTTTTCTTTTGTACAACTTATTTTGTTCAACATTATGTTATGTGTCATTGCTCGTAGCAGCAATTCATTTGTTTTCATTGCTGTATAGTATTCTACTATATGAATACACCATAATGCATTTAGCTATTCAAATATTGATGAATATTTAGGTTGTTTTCCATTTTAGATGTTATGAATAATGTTGCTATAAACATTCTAGTACATGTCTTTTGCTGAAAATAAGCCAGTATAACTTGTGTATTAAAATACAATTAATTTTTGAGTGTTGACTTTACACCATGCTACCTTGCTAAACTCTCTAATTAGTTCTAAGGGTTTTTGTGTAGAATACTTGGGGTTTTCTATATGGACAATCACATTGTCTGAAAACAAGGACAGTTTTATTTCTTCCTTTCCATTATGTGATGCCTTCAATTCTTATATTTGCCTTATTGCATTGACTAAGAATGCCAGAACGATGTGGGTTAGGAGAGATAAGAGGGAACATACTTCATTATTTCAGCCTTAGGAGGAAAGAACTCACTATATCACTATTAAATGTAATGATGGTTGTAGGGATTTTTTTTAAAGAGATGCTCCATTAAGTTGAGGAAGGTTACTTTTACTCCTAAGTTACTAAAAGTTTTTATCATGAAAGATGGCTATATACTGCCAAATGCTTTTTCTGTATGTTTTAATTTTAATTTTTATTATTTTATTTTTAGTTTTTAATGTTTTTTTCAAATTTATTTCTGAGCAACAGAGACAGCATGAGCAGGGGAGAGTCAGAGATACAGGGAGATACAAAATCTAAAACAGGCTCCAGGCTCTGAGCTAGCTGTCAGCACAGAACCCACGAAATGTGGAATCATGACCTGCGCTGAAGTCAGACACTTAACCGACTGAGCCACTCAGGCTCCCCAACATGTTTTAATTTTTAAAGACTGATTTTATGGTGAATGACATTGAATTATTTCTGAATATTAAAGCCAACTTGCATTTCCTGGATGAAACATATTTGGTAATTATATATATACATATATGTATATATTAGATAGATAATTATCTATATCTATCTAATATAGATAATGTAAGTTTTTTTTGTTTTTGTTTTATCCTGTCTTCCCTTGCTATCGTGTTAATGTGGACTTCATAAAATGACATGGGAATTATTCCCACCTCTTCTATTTTCTGAAAGAACTTGTATAGAACTGGTGTTATTTCTTCTTTAAATATTTGGTAGAATTTACAAAGGAAACCATAATGTCCTAAAGATTTTTATTTTTGATGGCTTTTAAATACTAATTCAATGATTTTAATTGGTATAAAACAATTCAGATTATCTACTTCATATTAAGTGACTTTTGATAGTTTGTGGTTGTATTAATTTTCCTATAACTTCTGTAACTAATCACCACAAACTCAGTGACTTAATGCAAATCTGTTGTCTTACAGTTCTGGAGGTCAGAATGTCTAAATGATTCTCACGGGGCTCAAATCAAGGTGTTGGCAGGACTATATTCTTTTAAGAAACTGTGAGGTCATCCATTTCTAGCCTTTTGCAGCTTCCTTGCTTTGCCTTTTCTACCTTCTGCATGTCTTATAGTACTCGGCTGAGAACACCTTCCTGATCTTCAAAGCCTAGAGAATAGCAACTTCAAATCTCTCACTCCCTCGGTCTTTGCATTGCCTTCTCTCTTATAAGGACCCTTGTGATTACATAGGGTTAAACTGAATAATCCAGGATAATCTCCCTACATTAAGATTCTTAGTTATATTTGTAAAGTCCCATTTTGCCATACAAGATAACATTCACGGGTTCCTGTCAATATGATGTACAAAAACTTGGGAGCATAAAATTAAACACTGGTTTTCAAGGATTGGTCCGTTTCACTTAATGTGTTGAATATATACATGTGAATTGTTTCTAGAATTACTTTTAAGCTTTTTTTTTTAATTTTTTTTAATGTTTTATTTATTTCTAGGAGAGAGATAGCGTGAGCAGGGGAGGGTCAGAGAGAGAGGGAATCACAGACTCCGAAATAGGCTCCAGGCTCTGAGCTGGTAGTCAGCACAGAGCCCGACGCGGGGCTCGAACCCATGAACCATGAGATCATGACCTAAGCGAAAGTCGGACGCTTAACCGACTAAGCCACACAGGCGCCCCTACTTTTAAGCTTTTTAATGTCTGTAGGGTCTGTCATCACATCCCCTCTATCTTTTCTAATATTGGTCATTTTTGTTTTCTCTCTTTTTCTTTGAAAGTCTTCCTAGAGATCTATTGATTTTTGATTGTCATAAAGAAACAGCTTTTGTTTTCATTAATTTTGACCTCTATTTTTCTGTTTTCAATTGCACTAATTTCTGTTATCTTTATTATTTCATTAATTCTGCTTGATATGTATTTTTTCTCCATATTTTTGTAGTTTCTTGAGGTGAGATCTTCCATTATTAGTTACGATCTTTTTCTCTTTTTTAAGTATAAGCATTTAGTTATATAAATTTCTCTCCAATAACAGCTTTGACTGCATACAACTTTTGATATATTTCTTATTTTTGTTTGATTAATATATTTTTTTAATTTTCTTGTAATTTCCTACTCCACCAATGTATTATTTAGAAATGTGTTGCTTAATTTCCAAGTGTTTGGAGATGCAATTATTATTTGTGCTCTTTACTGCCTTTATATTACTTCATTCTAATTTACCTATTGTGATTTTGATTACATGACTTTATATAGTTTTCTACTGGTTTGTCTAGGAATGAAAAAAAAATATACTTATGGAAGATGGCAGCAGAGGAGGAGGACCCTACACTATCCTCACCCTACAAACTAGATAACTACTAATTTATCCTAAATTCTCAGAAATTGATCTGAAGACTGGCTGAACAAACTCTACAACTAAAAGTATAGAAGAGGCCAAATTGAAGAAGGTAGGAAATATAAAGATACAGTTTAGGAGACAAAGGGATCAGACCGTGGCTTCTGCACTAGGGAGGGAGCCACAGTCAAGAAGAAGGGCAAGAGACAG